>JARHVA010007941.1:250000-352500 GCA_037957365.1 Torreya grandis | reverse complement strand
TAAATAATCCAGTGTTTTAAATTTTGTTTTGTGGATGAAACCACATTATAATTTAATTTTTTATTAGGGTAACTAATAGTCAAGATATGATCATTACTCAGATGGTAGGATATATTCAAGGCTATTTTCTATTATGTTTATTATACAATAATAAACTAGATGATATTATATTCATTACAATATATTTGATAAAATAGATGTGCATATTTGATATTTATGTACTTAGCATATTTGAATAAGCTAAATGTAAATATTTTGAATGCATCTATTTGTTTTTATATTATATATTTTAACCAAATCTTGAATTTATGACACTCAATAGGTAGTGGACAAATTCCACTAGCTTAATTAGCACCATCTATGCAAGATGAGGCATAATTTGATTGAGTGGTGTGTATGAAATAGAGTGGCCCTAGAGAACATTTAACTATTTAAAGCTTTGGACAAATTAATGTTTGTAGTTAAACATTGTCATTTCATATGTTGATATAGTTTTCATATTTGTGTGATATCATGTTAGAATGGATTTATTTATGATAAAAATTATATATTAGATATCTACAACACACAAGTTCTAGTTTGTCAGTCTAGATTCCTAAACCATTCTTATCTACCCATCAATTAAGGGAGGCAAATTTAATTTTTTGGAGATAGTGTTGGGGATTTATGGTCCATGTTTGGATTTTAAAAACACTCGAATGATGTTATCCCTCCCAACTAGAGTACTACACCAGAGACTACACTTGAAATTTCAAATTGATACTTGAGTCATGCAGACTCTTGAGTTGTGGAGACTCTTGATTCATGAAGACTCATGCTCTGTGGAGATTTATATCATGTATTATTATTTGAGATATTATTTATTAATAAAAACTTTAGTATTTATGCATTTTACTTTGACAACTGTGGATGTAATATTGTATTAGACCTGGCTAAAATTATACTAATACTTTAATGATTTGGATGTAGTATTTATTATTTATTTAACATTGGTGATGATTTACTATATCTTTTCATGGTGATAATTATCTAATTTTATTATCTATAAACCTTGTGGTTAACTAAAAAATGCATTTACTTAAAGATCACTAATTAGATTCTCATGATGAAATCTATGAGATGAATATGTGTAATTAATTTTTAAAAAAATTACTATATTCCTACAAAATCTAGTGGCATTGTTACATTGCATAATTATTAAAAAATCATATTAGTAACCATATGAATGTTTATTCAGTCTAATGACTAACCTTAATTTCCATTAATAACCTTATCGTTATGTAATTCTAATTGTAGTTAATCATTACATCCTTATGAACCTTTCATATTTGTTGTAAAATGAATACAACAACAAAATATTATTAACCATTATATAATCTCCACTCCACTTAAAATTAATAAACATAAATCTAATTTTTTTGAATTTTATGCTAGTAATTATGATGGAGGCATAATAGTCATAAAACAACATTTATTAAACATGATTCCTAGGTATACTGAGTTATCTTTCATATTTATTGAGAGTTATAATCATTAAATGATACACTATACTATAAGAAAATAATATTAAAATAGATAAATAGTAGACTTCATAGAACTCTTAATCATTACCATAATGATCTCCAAGCCTACAGTCCTTTTGGATAGATTATCCCCTAGTCTTATTTAACCACTTAGTAATGTAATGCTCTACTTATGACTCAATCATCTACTAGTTTTATTAAAATAGTAAATTACACAATTTTTTATATTACGTTCATTTAAGAAAGTCATCTTAAGAAATATTTAACATTTCTTAACTAGTCGTTCCTTTAAACATTTATTCTTGACAATATAACTCCTCATTCCAAAATAAATTACTTTAGTTATTTTAATAAAAGAAATACTTAGTCTATCTTAAAATTAATTATTTATTTATCCTTTTTAAATTTTAAGTACAAAATAAATCAAATGATAAATCACATCACTCATTATTTATATAATTGTAAAAATACTCTAGACTCATACTCGAGACTTTTTACCCATTGATCTCTCAGTACTTCATATAAAAATAAAGTGATCCTCTAAAGATTTATATTAATGATATACTACCTTTGTGATGATTTCATACTAGTCCTTCATGAAAACGTATGTCTTGTAACTTTAATCATATTTAAAAAATAAGTTAAGTGGAAAATATTTAATTAATGAATTAGGCATTTATTTTCACAATAACATATGGTTCCAAGAATAAATAACTATCTAAAAAATAAATAATAAGTCATTATGTAAAATAATTCTTGCTTGAAATACAAATTAATTCAGATCAAGCTCAATTTATTATAAGAACACTTCAAATGATTTAGAAATTCCAAAAACATCTTACTCAATTGATTTTAAAATTATAAATATTTTTATCAAAAAAATATTTAGGGTTTATTACATGAAGTGTCCTATATCATATTATTTCCATGTAAAAATTGATATTATCACCCTTATATTTTATCTAATATTTTAAAAGTAAATCCACATTATATTTAATAATTTCATAATTTAACATAAAAACTTGAGTAAAGTATGGAAAATTAATTTATTCCTAACTCACATACTAAGTATTTATTTAAACTAAAAATTATTTGTAAAACTTAACACAATTAACCTCAAACCTTCATAATTGTGTTATACAGATTCCTTGAAATAAAATACACATAAATTATGGGTAGAGTTAAATTAGTATCCACATTACAAACTCATAAATCAATCAAATGCATCATAAGGAAACATTATCATCAATTGAAATTTGGAGAAAATAAAACCATTCTCTTTAATAATATACCAAATTCATTCATTGAGAAAATAGTAGTAGTTTAATTCTACAAAAACACAACTTAGGAAATGTAATAGTCAAGTAGTGCTTAATATTTATAGTATTTCCAAACATTAAAAAAAAAATCCAATATATAACTAATCCATTTACCTCTTGATTCTTGATTGAAACTCAACACTCATTACCATGCTACACAACTATGATAGAATTATCATTCCCAAATTTATCTATATATTTCAATACGAAAGTAGCTTATCTTAACAATTACTTTTTAAACTTAAAGAATAAGTCTAAGACCTAAATTATAAAACATTCACATTTGTATTCAACTAATTAAACTTCAAGAATAAGTCTAAAACCTTCATTATAAAACATTCATGCTTTTATTCAACTAATTCTTAAATTAAAACCTTGTAAATATAAAATAATAATTTTCTTGTTTAAAAAAAAGGATTGAAAAATAATTCTTTTTCATAGTCTAGTAATAAGAATTTTATAGCTGTATAAACCCATGCAACATGGACTACAAAACATATTAACATAAATTAACATTATTCCATCTTCATTACACATTTGTAATGATGCTTCTATATGATTTTAACTCAATAATGAACCACTAATTTATATTGAGTTGTTATTAACAAAATACAACATACTTCTTCATAATTATTTTGAAACAAGGTATCGCAAAAAACTAAATTCAAATTTTCCTCATGCAATGACCAAAATAAGAACAAATGGTGAAAATATGAATAAAATTTTAAGATTGTTTACTCATACACAAAAATAACCATTTAAATGCAAAATTTCACTTAAATTAATAGTAAAATACCTAATAATGAATCATATACTGTTACTTAAGAGACTAAGTCGAATACACTTTGATTAGAAACTGACAATTTATAAAAATTAACCAACCAAAGCCAAAAATATGCAAAATAATGAAAAATGTTACAGTCTCATCAATGTTTTCAATATTTTTATATTGATTTAGAAATAAATTCAATGAAAAAAATTCATACATATATTTAAGATATTTCTAAGAAGAATCATTTAAGGAATATCTTAATATAATTTTTAAATTTAACATAACCTATAATTACATCAAGGTTATTATCAAAAATACATAATAATAATCCTTTATCTATATTATCATTTAAAAAGAATAAAAATTACATATAAAACATAGTATTTCCTAGTGTCTCCAAATTTCATCTACACAAGAATAATTTTTTCATAGTCCAAAATTGAAGTTCACACAAATTTATTCTCACAAAGCAAAAAAAAAATGTGAAACCTGGTCACATCCATTTGGTGGTATCCCTACCCACCCTAACCTTTAATGTAGGACTAGATTAGGTCATCAAATAAAGGATAAGAATCCTAAAATTTAATGGGGAAAAATAAGGTTTTATAGAGATTTATTCAAATACTAAAAGTTCATCATAGAGAAAAAACACAACCAAAATCCAAAAATCAGAACAACATTTCAAAATAAATTTAAAAAAAAATACTTTTTGAAAAACAAGATGCTAAATCAAATGAAACATTCTTGGACAAAATGCTAAATGAAATTAAATATTATTTTTCCTAAAAACACACCTTCACTATATCAACACACCAATAAGGGTGAGAAGCATTCAAGGTAAAAAAAACCATCATGTTTTTCCAATAAGCAACCACATTACTCATGAAATCAATATTCCATTCCATCTAACATAGTATAGAAACTACATGCTTGAAACCACTTACAAGGTGATGGGGAGATTCTAGGGATTTAAAAACCTTCCTAAAACTTTCCCATTCTCCTTTTGGTTATAAAATAATCACATTTCAACTATACATGAAAGTAAAATAGAAAAAAATAACTTAAGTGAAAAATAGAATGCAATGTTCATTTTTTCCTTCTGCTTTTTCTTTCTTTTTTTCTTATATTTTTCCATTATTTCTCATTAAGCTATATGTTCTCCACACTCAAGCATGGTGTTATTTACTTCTTCCATCCACTCTTTTATCATAATAAAATCTGATTGGTGATTATTAAACTTTATCCTTATCTCTATTAGCTACCACAACAAACCTTACATTCTTATTCATTCTCTCTAACTTCCTAACCAATAATCAAAACAAAAAAGTGACTTAAATAATGAATTACAATACCATGCAATGCTTGTAATCAAATGTTTAGGCATTCTACCAACTTGAATGTCAAAATAATAAAATGATGCTATTAACATCTCATTAAATGACCTTTCTGAATATTCAAAAATCTTTTAAAAAATGATAACCTTAATCAAGGTTATATTAAAATAGGAATTTTAAGCAATTATTCAACATAGTCATTAACTAACTCTAAAGATAATTCCAAGTTACAAAATATAACAAACACAAAAAACATAATAATTATTAATTCAAACAATTCATTTAACACACACATTAATCTGACCTTGGATCTTTATGTAGTCATTAAACCAAATAAAAATAAGATTTCATGTTTGTATGGAATTAAATGCCATATAATTACTTATACCATAAATTTAAATCCAACAACCAAATTCTCATGAATTTATTAATCTATTTTGAACTATAAATCAATATTATTCCCAATAGAAATAAGGATAACAAAGATGACAAGGCACAATTTCTTAAAATCTAATTATAGACTTCAAAATCAAATAAAAACAAATACACAAAAAATTAGTCATTTACAAAACAAGCCAACATGAAAGATATAGTAGAATGAATGAATATCTCATTTTGAATCTTTTAACCATATACCTAATTTAAACTTTAACATCTATCTATCAACATATTATAGGCTTGAACCTAGTTCATCTTACAAACATATTACTTGAAATCATGAAAGGACATTGACAAGACTATTTGGAAATAATAGAAATTCATAGCCAAAATTGAATAAAAATAAAACTATATGTATATAAATAGTTAAAATATCATCATGCATAAAATAAAAATTAATCATAATAGATATAAAATGTCTCAATATTATCAAATGTATCAAAAATTAGTACACCATATCGCATCAAAGTTACTTTCTTAGGTGGAATATGACATCCACCCTCCAATAAAATAAGGAACTATCCTAGGGACTAGACAAATAGGTGAGGATTTTGATTTATGAATATATTTTCATCTTGCCATGTGGCACTTTTCTCACTCAATTGATTCTATTAGACTAAAACTTTTGTTATTTTTATATTTCACATATTAACTCTTGAAAGGGATAGGATCCTAATGGGGTTCAATTGAATCATCTCTTTATATACCACCCAAATAATATCCCAATCCTAAATATGAAAGGTGTCATAAACATATTATATCAATAGAGTCATATGAATCACATCATGTATTTGAGAGAGAGGATTAAGAGTTATTTGGAAGGAAACATGACTGAGCTCTTCCATAATGTCAAATGGACAGACAAAATGTGGAGCTAGTTTGGATTCTTTGAAAAACATAATATAGCTTTTATTGGGGTATTACTTTCAAAAAGACCCTATCCAACACTCAAAATTATCTTAGTGGTATCTTAATATGAAATAATTATTTTTCGTATCAGAGGGAGATTTTAGCCTTTGGTGAATCAAATCCATTTATTGGTCATATTCTTGAAAAGTATCAAGACCTATAAATATAAAATTTTCTAACCCATACTATTTAATGGTAGTTTTGTATTTTCACCCATATAAGGCTTAAAAAGGTGTCATTTTAATGATATAATGATATATATATATATATATATATATATTGTATTCAAACATAACCAAATTGATACTAATCCTCCCATTTATATGTTTGGTTTATTACATAAATTAATAACATGTATTCCAACACTTGATTGAACCTTTAAATTTGACCATCCATTTCTAGATGATAAGCTAAACTAAAATTTGGATTTGATCTAAAAGTAGCCATCAAAGTCTACCAAAATATATAAGCAAAAAAATTATCTCTATTTGAGATAATCACTTCAAGAACACCAAGGAGTATAATTTCCTTGACATTTATTTTGAAAAAAATGGGGAAATCATCATAGATATTTCTTGAAATAAAGTGATTAAACTTCACTAACTTGTCAATTATAACCAAAATTGAATCATGCCTACCCCCTGATTTAGGAAATCCTAATATAAAATCCATAGATATTACTTCTGATTTCCTTTCTAGGGTAACATGTAGGTAAACAAACCTATGATATTTAAATGTTTATCCTTAACTCGATGACATTAAAAAAACATTATATGTAAGTAACAACACATTTATTTAGTTTAGACCCCAAAAAAAAATTTAGATCATGTGTCATTTTAATGACACCTAGATGAGTGAAATGTGTCTTGATATATAGTTCTTCAAACACTTTTCCCTTAGAATAAAAAAGTTAGGAACATATATTCAACCTTTGTGCTCTATAAATACATATTAGTACAATAATAAATCAACAACTTTTAGTATTATTGTATTATCCAAATCAACACAAAATTTCTTACATTTAGGGTCAGTTAGTTGTTGATTTCAAACATAATTTCTAAAAGTTGAGCTCAAAACAAAAATTGAAGGTAATTTTTTATACTAAGATAATCAACTACTATTTTTTGTTACCTTTCACATAAATATTATAAGTATCACTACGAAGTTATAACCATCTTCACTAGGTTGTGATTTCATTTAAAATATTTCTCAAGCGGGAAGTGTTTACATTGTTTTAGTGCATGAACCATACATATAACTTAAATATCATTATTTAGGTAATTCATCTTGTGTGTTTTTAGTTTTATGTACTTATAAGAAACTAATATTTTTCATCTTGGGTAAAAACAACCCCATTACCCACATTAAAAGCTTATGCCCAAACCTCAACATTTTCATTTGGATTTAGAAAAATAACAATTTGAAGTTAACAACTCTTTCAAATTTTAAAATTTTGATTAAAATTAATGAGACCACTCAAACTTATTTCCTTTATTTTGTAAATAACTGATATTGCTAGCCACTATTTATAAATCCTCTATGAAACTTTGATAATAACTAGCCATTCCCATGAAGTTATGCACTTCATGTGCATTTTTAGGAGTATGCCACTCACTAATAGATAATTTTTTGTTGGATCAATTACAATACCTAATTTTGAAATCATATGCCTTAAATAGTGGAATTGACTTTAGAAAATGGAACATTTAACAAAATAAACATATATATTATGTTACTTTAGAATTTTTAAGACTAAGTTTAGGTGTTTCTTATGTTCCATTTTATTCTTAAAATAAATTATAATAGCACCTCAAAAAACCAACATAAATTGATCTATAAAATTCTAAAACACATTGTTCATTAAGTTTATTAATGAAACATGTGAATTATTTAGACCAAAGAACATAATGATGAAATAATAATGTCTATACCTTCTTCTAAAAGTTTTCTTATGTATGCCTTCATTTTTGATGTAGAGTTGGTGATGCCATGATCAAATATTTATCATGAAAAATACAACTACAACTTTCATTTAATCAAATTGATCATGAATTATAAGAATGATCTATTTCTTATTAATGGTGACTTTATTAAGAATTCTTAAATTGATGAAAAGTATATAGGTACCCTCACTATTCTCAAGGAAGTTGATCAGGGCCACCCAAGGTGACATAATATGCTTAATCAACCCTTTTTCCATCAGATCTTATAGTTGTACCTTAGTGTACTCAAAATATGCCATGTTCATCCTATATAGTGCCTTAGATGTAGGTGCACATTTTGGTACAATATCAATCCAAAAATCAAAATCCATATTAGGAAGTAAACTGGTAATCTCCTTAGAAAAGACATAATCAAATTCTTTCAATACAAGATAGTATTATAGAGTAGGTTAATTTCACTCAAAAAAATATTAAATTATAATGGATATATTTTTTATCATTTATGATCTACACTTTTTAGTTATAAGGCTAGAATAATCCTTTTGGGCAAGGGTTTTAGTAAACCTTAGATTTTTACTAGGTTACTAGCATCATAAGGAATAATACCCTTTACTAAAACAATCAAGCTTTTGTTGATGTTTTTCAGCCATCCCGTGCCTATAAATAGGTCATAATACGTTAATAGTGCCAAAAACATGTTTAATTTTCCCCAAGATCAATTTAAGTTTACTATAAACATTCCAAAGGAGCCACCCCTTTTCCTATACCAAAATCTACCTCACATCATTCTCTTAGCCTATAAGGTTGAGTTTTTCACTTATAATCCATTTTAGGTGAAATAAAAATAGTATTTTCACCATAATGAATTAATAAATCATAGGAAAAAATAAAAGGTGATGCAGAGATATTTGTAAAAACTTGTCAATTAAGAATGAAAACATTAATCTTATACACACCTTTACCTCTACCATAATATACCTAGCTCTAATTTTTAAAGTTTTAAACAATTTATATTCTAACCTTGTCTCCTATATTTTAATAACTTTAATCAACCTTTGAAATAACTTAGGAAGTTATTTTAGACCATTTTATAATGTCATAACAATAACTTCCTTATACATTTATCATGAAACTACTCTTTGTTACAATGTATCTATTTGATTTTATAAAAGAGTTGTTCTATGTTCATTCTCCTATCTTATTCTATGAGAGACTTAAAAAAATAAACTAAAATTTTTATAAATTTGTATAAAATTTAAAAATACATTATTTAAATCTTAGACTTCAACCAATACAAAATTTTTCCCAAAACTTCTTTTTATTGACTTCTTTGGTAACCGTTTATAGGCTCGATTATACTCAGTCAAGTATAATTTGACACCCAAACTTCTTTGTTAACTAAATAACACTTGTAAAACATTTAAATCATCTACTATAAATTTTATACAAATATTTAAGGACTTTTCATGGGCTCAAACATGAATAAGAATCTTTTTCTATCACAAAACTGTTTTAGGGTAACACAAAACTGCTAGAACCTAAGTATTAGCATTTTGATTACTCAAAACATAATAATGACATAGTTATAATTAATAAACCATTAAAATGGCCTTGGTAACCTTATTATATCTTTCCAATATTGTTACATGCTTTTGTATCTACTAATTCACATTCCCAAATACTTGTACATGACTGTGCATATGATTCCAAATGACCAAAAATAGAGTATAGAAAAACTATAACAACACAATCATTATCATGTGCATGAAATCACTATTCTAAATATTAAATTATTATTTATAATGATATATTTCATTTAAAAATCATGGAACTCCAAACAATCCTTCAACATATTCTTCTTACAAAGAAATATATTTAGTTCTTTTATACTCAGAATGCTTATGGTAAGGGTATGCAGGATGGTCACAACTTTCATTCAGAAACTAATGAATATTGACAAGTGATTATAATAGAGACTTTTATTAACTAACATCTCTACACAATCCTTCAACATATTCTTCTTACAAATAAATATGTTTAGTCTTTTTATACTCAAAATACTTATGGTAAGGGTATGTAAGATGGTGACAACTTCCATTCACAAACTAATGAATATTCCCAAGTGCTTGTAATAGAGACTTTTATTAACTAAAATGAATCCATTTAATATTTTATTAATATAATAATGAATTCCTACATGCATTTTCTTCAAATTTCCACCAAATACAATTTTCCTTAGTTCATTTGCAATGTAGAATTATACAATAGGGTATGTTAGATTTCTACCCACCGAATAAATTTCTATCATATCTCATTCACCAAAGTAAAAATATTCTCAAATCCTATGAATAAAATCAAAACACATTAAATATTTCTTACCAAGGACTCCAAGCTAACAAAACATATCCTAAACTCTTAAATTGCATAGTTGCTTGCATTATCTATAAATGATCAAAACCTTTGTTTATTTACTTATTTAGGGTTTACAATATTACATCATTCAACACAACCCTATCAACATACCATGAATTACCTACCTTTTTCACCCCAAAAAAACTACTATTTATTCCAAAATATTCATAATTAACTCGTAACCCCTTGTATGATGAGAATGTAAAACTACCAAACAACCGCATAGCTACCAAAAAAGACTAATTACACATTAATAAGTATGTAACAAGGTTTTATTGACTCCTAAAGATCATAATAACCTTCTAAAACTCAAAACATGAAACTAGACTAGTATTTACATGAGGGGTAGTGATGCTCCTGCATCATACTATTGAGGAGAAAATGGAAACTTTCCTTGAAAGTTATAAGTGATATGGAATTCATGTTCTATTTCAGAATCCTTCTTCTAATTGTAATTCCACCTATATCCCAAGGTGTATTTGTGAGACATAGAGCTTTGTGGTGCTTGCCTATATTGGCTCCTCCTTATTTCTTCTTTCTCTTTCTTTTGCTTTTGAGGTTATTATCTTTCATTTTAATCTTCCACTTGATCATCTTCATCACTTGATTCTTATCCTGCACCCATCCTACACATAAAACACACAAGTTAATAAAAATAACCTATTGCTTATCTTCTCAAAAACCACTCTCTTGATCGTGTTTTCTTCTATTGTTCATACTTAGTTATGTTGTTTGTTTCCTCTTCTCTCCTTCAAACCTCTTAACATTTGTAACTTCATTTTCCTCTTCTTGTTGTACCTGTTCAATAACTTCCCTTTTCATGGCCAATGCCCTCAACATGCTTAGTTTATCAACAAAATATTCTAAAATCTCCTTATTTTTTATGCAATTGAAATGATGTGATAAATATACAAACAATCCTTTTACCTACTCATCTAAAAGTATCTCACTTTTTTTTTTCTTAGTTGGTCCTTCATATTGGGTAGTTTTACTTTTTTAAGCATGCCTTTTTCACCTTTCTACCTTAAGAAAGTCTACCTTAAGAAAGTCTTTTCCACCTTGATCCATCTTTATCTCTCCTCAAGCCTCTCTTGGATATTAAATTTATAGACCAACCTTTCTCAATCACTTATAATCTTATTTAGTAGTCTCTACAAAAAATCTTTATCATACTTTCATTGA
This sequence comes from Torreya grandis, assembly GCA_037957365.1. Taxonomy (NCBI): domain Eukaryota; kingdom Viridiplantae; phylum Streptophyta; class Pinopsida; order Cupressales; family Taxaceae; genus Torreya; species Torreya grandis. Next base: position 340,668 of record JARHVA010007941.1, on the reverse strand, counting down.
ACCTGAGAAAATACCAATCATGAAAACATAAACAAATGTGTACCTTATTTTTATTACCACCTTCTTTATTTGCTTCCAATTTATCTTAAGGATCTGATACTAAAATGATGTAGAGGTATTTGTTAAAAAATATCTATTAAGAATGTAAACATGAATCTCATACATACCTTTAGCTCTACCACAACGTACGTAGCTTTGATTTTTAAGGTTTTGAATAATTTATATTCTAACCTTGTCTCCTATATTATAATCACTTTACTATATTGGGTGAATATTTTGTTACTAATAGAATGGTAACAAAATGGTAATTTCAACCACAGTGTGATGAGATAGAATCTTTCGTCAAGGAAAGGGAAGGATCCCTTCTTAATGCTAACTAAAACAATAAGTAATTATTTACACTTATTTACATTAAATTTATCAAAGTGGGTGTTAGCATATCATCCAATTATCTTTTTTTCTAACTGATGTTCACTTATAAACATTCTTCAATTTCTTACAATGTAATGTGAAAACACAAAACTACTTGATGGAACAATAATAACTTATATTCAGATTAGTTAGCTAAAAAAGTAACTAGAATAACACCAGTAAAATAATGTGAATAGATAGAACAAAGTTCAGCCTAAAGTATTAAAATTACTTCTAAAAAGGATAATATCACCAAATAAAATTAACATAAAACCTAAATTCTCCAAGGTAAGTCACTTTCAATGATGAACACAAACTAAGTAACTGAAATGTAGATAAAAGACTCTGAAATAAACTTCCTATCACCTTCCATTTTATAGAAGTTTTACACCATAATCAAATACAATCATAATAGAATGTAATGAAAAACATGTAAGAACATTCCCGACACACCATAAGTTTATTTCAATATAAATATTCAAAGATCACTTGATTTTAATATAATGATGGAATTCAAGATTTAGAATATGAAAATAAAGTTTCAAAATTTTCTTATCAATTCATTAGCATTTCATATTTATAGCCCTGGTGATCCCCTTTTACAAAAGAGCATCTTCTTATTTATAAAGAGGAAATATGAATAAAAATAGTAAAAAAATAAATTCATTGACTTAATCATTGACAGAGACCAATTGACTTAGGATTGTGTACTTTTCTTGTGTAAATTGCACCCAAAAAATTACATATAGACAACTATGAAAATAAACTAAGTCTTTGTAGACACAAGAATTTCTTATTTTTTATTCTTCTCTAGATATGATTTGTTTCTCTTTAGGGTGTCTTGGAACTCATTATTATCTAGATCTGATGTACTTTTAGAGATGGAAAGGACCCTTATGATGGAGTCTACTAGATCAATTGACATGTATTTACTTTTATCCAATATTCTTTTCATTATATCCATTATGACTTAGAACTCAATCAGTTTGTCAATAGATTCCAGTGTGAATATTATTATCTCAATTTCTATCTAAATCAAGGATGTGAAATATTAAACTAATGTCTCAACAAGAATAATTTCTTGAGAGTTGTATTTAACTTGACAAGGAAATTCTCCAATCTTATATATAAGGTCTAGCCCCTTATCAGTGCACATATATTCTACTTCTTCAAGATCCTTAATTAAATTATTAAGAAATTCCTTCTTATTCTTCATTGCCTCTTTATACTCGATGAACGCTTTCCTATTTAAAATGACTTTTTTTCTAAACCATTTTTTCTAGATTGAAATAACATAGTTGATTCCATGTATGAATATATTTTTTAGTTAACTACAAGTCTTGAGTGAGTGTCTTTAGTGTTTCCTAAATTTCCATTTTCACTTCTCTTAAGTTATTAAAAAATTCAATGGTAGAATGTAACTATTGAATACCTTGCATTAATAATATTTCAATCTAAGCACTGACTACCTGACCTTGAGATCTAATCTTTTCTACCCATTGAATTAATTTTTTTTGGTTTCATTCTCAATAGGTTGAACTGAGTTCAGATGACTATGTGATATTTAGTAGAACTGAAGTCAATTTCTCTACTTTTACTTTGAGTTGATCCTTAATTTTCTTGTCATTTTTATATCTCTCAATCAAGGATGCCATTGCTACCTTCAAATCCTCCTTCACACGTTCATATGTTTTTTTCCCAAGATCAATCCATCCTACTAGATATTTAGATGCTTGGATATCATCAATATTTCTATCTTTGGGAGGTACTTTAACCTTAGCTTACTTATGTCAAGAATCAAAAATTACTCTCGATATGGTTTTAGACTTCTTTTCTATTTTTGGTTTTGCCAACATAAGCAAACCAAAATAAAAATCATCAAGGGATAAAAATTACCTCTTCCTCTTGGGTGTTTGAGTCATGAGCTAAGGAAGAAGGATTAATGAATCTTCAGGTGTGGAGAATACTAAGGACTTGGATGTTTGGGGAGGATACATGGTTTGGGAAGTGGGTGTAATAGAAGGTGGGATGGTGGTATCTGATAATGGAATAGATACCAATGAAAAAGTGGTTATGATGGGTGAAGTTTGTGTTTGTATAATGGGCACTTTGGTTCCAATTAACACATTTGATATGGGAGTGGATGGGATATGTGTTGCCAATTTGAATGATGGGGTGGAAATGAACTTGTCCATGTCTTGTTGGGTAAAAAATAGATTGGTGGGGGATCCTAATGACTTAAAAGGACTAGGTAAATTTGAAATGGAATAAAAAACTTGATCTAAAGTTCCTTGTGATGGAACTTATAAAAGTGTGACACTGGTAGGTGATGGAGGGATGAAATAATAGCCTAGAGGGGGATTATATAAATAATTGGTGTAGTTGAAGTGAATAAGGGAATAGTGGAAGATGCTACATATGAATCTAATACTTGAGTTAACTCAAAATGAGAGGTCATAGCTTGAGAGGTCACAACTTGAGGAATAGGTGTGCTAGTGCTCCACTTGTGATTATAATTTACTCCTCCAGTTGAAATTTTTTCTCTACATCAACTTCTTTTCCTTTTTTTTCCTTTAATCATGAACACAAACCTCAATTTATATGTAGAGGTGGTGACATCTTCATTTTTTTTCATTCTAAATTCCTCTTGATTTTTAATAGTGTCTTCATCATATTCTTCCTTAGATCTAGTTTTGAACTGCTTCAACTTAATACCTTTTGATTCCAACCAAGCATTAGTATTTGAAAGAATAGGTTTTGATCTATCTTTGATAGACTTGGATTCCTTTATAGACCATTGAATTGGATGGAGAGGAGTGAAATCAATATAATTACACTCATATGATAGGTCCAACACATTCTCATCATCTAGAAATTCTTCTAGAATATTAGCCAACTTCATATTGATAATTTGATCAGTGGTGAGATGGTTGTAATCTAGCTTTCTCACATCTTTATTAGTCTTACACTCTACCTAAATATCTTCAATCCTATATACATGTGTATAGTTCCCTTTCAACTTTTCCTTCATTATTTTCTAAGCAAAATATTTTCTAATCTTTAATCTCTTAAGAGTGATCCATTATATTTCAATTTCCATTATCTTGGCTTTTAGAATGGTTGAAAACTATATACCGACCAATGCTAATTAGAAACATGAAACCTCATTTATGGGAAACTAATTTCTTTTTATGCACAATCATCATCTACTAGAACATCTCCATCAAAATCAACTTATCATTTGGGTACCTAAGTAGCATATAAGGTTATTCATTAAACCTCCCTACCTTGATGTAGGTAATGGTTGGGAATTGTATAAAAATGTAACCAACCTTATTGATTGTTTTCCATGCTACATTTGAAATTCTCTTTTTATCAAGGTCTTGATTAAAAATACAAATTAACTTGTCAAACAAGGCATCATTTACTCTTGTGTAATGTTTTATGGCTTCCTTGAGAGTTAATTATGAGTAGTATTCATTCACATAAACCTTATTTCTCTCACCAACACTGGTCAATCGTGGGAAATATTTATTGTTGGCTATAACATATACCAAATAGGAAGTCATATACAAATTTAGAGAAGAGGTCACCTTAGAAAGATAGTGACATATGACATCACTAATCTCTTTCCCCCAAAAGATTATTTGTTTTCCCTTTTTGATGAAAAAAACATAGTGATACATCCATTCTTGGAATACATTTTATTATATCAATCCCTTGACTCTACTTAGGAGGGTGATTAAATCCCCTACTTCCTCTAAGAAATCACTATGATAAAATTACTTGGGCCATCTCACAATGGAATGTTGAGGAGTTTTGAGCCAGTGAGAATTGATGTATTTTTTTTATTTGTAAGAATTATTATCATAGTATTCTTAGGCTAAGTTGATAGTTATATCTAAATATTCCTCAATATCAGAGAGATGAAATATTTTATCAAGGTATTCTTCATCGAGCTAAATGATCACCATTCCATCTACATCCTTGATTGATCTATTTTGACTATCAAAGTGTGTAACAATTGTCAAGACTAACTTTGGATATTATTCCAACATGGGGAAAGTAACTACCAAATGAATCTCATTGTTTAGGATAGAAAATGTGTGTGGTGTAATGGGATTCCTATCAAGCCTTTAAATACTTCAACCATATCAACATGGCAAATCTTAGTATCCCTAATCTAGTCTACATTTGATTTGAGTAGGAACACTAAAAACACACCTTGGACTTTGTACTTCATTGATTTCTTGGTAGGGGAATTCTTTGACATTGATCAAGTGACTACAAGGGGGAATGTAAATTCTCCAAATTTAGAATTTTTTCATCTATGTTGGAGAAAATGTAAAAATGGTAAAACTATACACTTTTAGCATGATAGGAATGATAATATGTAGTTTGGAGAATTTTCTCTAAACTATATGAGTTTTGAAGGCTTTGGGTGTAATTTGGAGAAAATTCTCTAAAGTAAACTAAACTTGGGTATTTATTGATTGGGTGCAAATCATAGAATTTTCTCTGAATTGCACCATGCTTGGGTATGTTTGGTTTAGGTCAAATAAAATTCTCTAACCTGTACCAAAGGTTTTGTTAGTCCAAGTGTAGGTCATAGAATTTTCTCTGACCTACACCCAGGGAGATAATATCTTTGGTGTAGGTTAGATAATTTTCTCTGACCTGCATTGATTTTGCTTGGTTTGGTGTATGTTAGAGAATTTAATATAAAGTGCACCATGGGGTTGGTTATGTGTACTTTAGATAATTTTATTTGAGGTGCATGGGAATAATAGGAAAAAGTACAAGGTTGAACCTTAAATAAAATGATTTAAAGTATGTAGGGGCAATGGGGTAAAGGGTGAACCTCAAATAAAATTCTCCAAAGTGTACCACTTGGTAAGAAAGTACAAATCAAATAACTTTATTCAAGGTTCACATATGATAGATGTTTTGTGAAAAATTAATGGGTTCCAAACAAAAGCTAGGTCATGGATCGGGTATGAACAGGGTTTTTAGAAAACATGTTTTTGAGGAAAAAGAAATGCAAGGTATTTTTATAAAATAGGTGACATAAGATCCAATACGAAGAGAACAAGTTTTAAATAAACACATAAAATGATTGATATAAAAATAAATTTAGAGACAATCTAGGGTAGAAAATAAAAGAAAGGTTTAATCAAAAAGTAAAGCATACCTAATCTATAATAGGGGAGAGTGGCAATCAAGATGAGATAACCTAACATGAAAATGGTGATGGAGGGTGCACATAGATTGAAGAATAACAAGGAAATGATGAAGAGTAAAAGGTAGTGGTGAAAATAAAAATTACAATGAGGTTAATTATATATAAAATTGGTGATCAATGTGTTCATTATTACTAACATGGTGGGGTCCCTTGCAAGGGCAAAAAAGTTTTCCAACCCTACATGTGTAATAGCAAAAAAATTCTCCACTCCTATACCTTGAGGTTTAGTTTGGAGAAAATTCTCTAGTTTTCACCATTTTGAACTTGGTGTAGTATAGAAAAAAATCTTCAGACTATATGGGGTGAAAAAATCCCTCAAAAGACTAAATTTTTTAGGGAAAAAATGCAAGAAGGTAGTGATTGACCTTGTTTTCCATATTTATAGCTGATCAGCTATGCAATAGACAAGTTTCATAGGGATTATCCCATGAATTGAGCTTGCTAAATTCAAGGATAAAAATTATCTCTAACTAGGTAATTTCCTTCAAGCATTCTTTGAAATGCTTGAAGGAAAGAGAATCCCAAAATTATAAGTGCCTTTTTCCATTAGGCCATAGAGTCAAATGATTGGCCAATAAAAAGATAAAACAAAAAGAATATACAAATACATACAAAACGTACAAACTTATCTAAAACTTCATTAAGTGAAAAGATTCATATGTTTTCCATTATAGGGTATAGGTAATGGTGTTTCATGCATATATGCAAAAAGGAAACTGTGTTCTCCAAAAAGTTGATGAATGAGGAAAGGAACCCTCCACAAAGAATCAAAATTTTTGTGCATTCCTTTTAGCTCTCTTCTCTTGTCCCACAAAAGAACTAGATCCCTAGTTTGGAAATATTGTGGCTTGGCCTTCTTGTCAAAAAATTTCTTGACTTGATTTTGATGTTCAATAATGTAGTCCACCACCTTTGTATGTTGCTCCTCTTATTCGATAATGTACATAATATGATTGTTTAAGGAACTTACAAACATTTTATTTTTAATTGATTTTGGTAATGTGAGATTAGGCAACTCTAATGTGATGGGTATTTTTGCATTCAATCCATAACAAAGTTGAAAAGGAGACATACCAATCTCTTTCTTTGGAGTGATTTGATCAGCCCATAATGCATCATACAATGCCTTGTGCTAGGTTCTTTGATTTCCCTCTACTAACTTCCTGATAATAGTAACCAAGTTATTATTACTTGACTCTATCTAACTAACTACTTGAGGGAAGTAGTCCAATGTGTGAGATACAATAATTCCATATTCAAAATAGAACTGAGTCATCTCTTAGTATGTGAAATAATCAGCACTGTTGGTTGTTATTGTGTTAGGTAATTCAAACCTTGTGATGATATTTTCTTTGAGGAAGTTGCAAATAACTTTTGAAGTGACATGTTTGGTTGGAATTACCTCCACCAACTTGGTGAAGTAATCAGTAGATATAAGAATGTAACTATGACCTAAACTTGACAATGGGTTCACCATTTTGCTGAAATTAATACCCCATTGCTGAAAAGGTTCTTAAATGACCACTAGTTTCAGTGGTAGGGATGTTAACATGGGTTTCCCCATAGATTGCTATCACTTCTCACACTTATGCACCCACGCGTATTCATCCTAAAAAGGTGTTGGCTAGTGTACATTTCTCACAAAATATTGTGATCCATGATTGGATCTATGAAATGTTCTCCACATGCTAGGTTGTGAAAAGATTCCAACAACATGCCTTGTTGTCCTTTGTCTACACATCATAGAAAAATTACATTAATGTTTCACTTGTACAAACTATTGTGCCAAAGAATGAAGTTCATAGATTTAATATTGATTTTCCTCTTCACTTTATGAGACAAATGCTCTATAAATTCTCCATATTTGAATAAATGATCAATTTCAAAGTACCATTCATTAGTTTTGCTCACAAACAAGACTCTGAGTAGTTATTCATATGTGTCTCCTTCATTGTTAGATACCTCTTCTAGTTTGTTTTCTATAATGGGATAACACAACACTTTTCCATGCACTAGATTTTTAGGCTTGATCTCTATATCATAATCTTGTATCTTATAAATCCAATTCTCTCTTTTGTTTCCAAATTCTTGTTCAGTCAAAATGGACTTGACTGTAGAATCTGGCACTAGTGAAATGGTGTGAGAACTAAGGATGTAATATATGAAATGCATAGCCAATTTTACCATAATATAATAGTGTTTCTTGATGGGTGATTACTTGATCTCATTAGCCTTAAGAGGATAGCTCATGAAATACATAAGATATTAAATCCCCTCTTCATTTGGTTGCACCAAGATTATGGATAGAGTATGCTCAAAACCATAACTATAGATGATGAAGTTCTTAGTATAGTTAGGACAAACTAAGATGGGGAAAAGTGCAATTGCTTCATTAAATTCATGAAAGTCAGCTATCCCTTTTGCATTATAATGAAAAATTGATTTCACTTTCATCATATCAACAATGTGACATGTCTTTTCAATAAAATTAGGTACAAATATTCATAGGAAATTAATATTCCCGAAGAAGGAATGGACTTCTTTATTACTAGATGGTAGAGTAAGATTATAAATTGACCTTACCCATTTAGGATCAATCTTGATTCTCTCTTTGGACATTATGTGTCCAAGGTTCTTACCTTTAGTAACCCCAAAAATAGATTTCTTGGGATTAAGGGATATCCCATGTTGATGACACATTTGAAGCACTTGTTGTAAATGGTCATAATGATCTTGATGTTTTTTTGAGAAAATAGTTAAATCATCAAGATAGACCATATTGAACCTACTAACAATATCCTATAAAGCCAGGTCCATAGCCCACTTAAAGGTAGTGCCATCACTAATCAACCCAAAAGGCATTTTGTGATATGCAAAGGTACCCCATGAAGTAGTGAACGTTGTCTTGTGTTGATATTCATCACGCACCTCCACTTTATTGTATCCTTAGAAGTCATCTAGGATAGACAACATCTTTTAACCTGTTACTATTTTTAGTACTTGATCTATTACCGACAATGGGTAATTATCCTTAAGTGATGATTGGTTTAGAATATAAAAGTTAACACAGATGTGGATTTTTCCATTATTTTTTTTTACAAGAAAAATATTAGCTATCCATATTGAGTGACGTATAATAAATATGATCTTAGCATTAAACATATTTTAAATTTTAGCAAAGATGGTACCTAAGACTTTAGGTTTATACTATCATTATTTTTGCTTATGAGGCTAAGACCTAGGTTTGAGAGGAATATCATGTTTCACTTCCTTAGGTCAAAAATATTTTATATCACCATATGAATATGTTAATAAATCAATGTACCATCATAGAAGTGTCACCAACTTCTCTCTTTCCTCTGATGAGCAACATTTCCCAATATTTATTAGTTTAGGGTCATCCTCTATTCCTATATTGACTTGTTCAATTTTTACAAATGAATCTAATTTTGACTATTGGCATTTGATGAATTGATCATGTTTATAAAAAGTTATCTCTAGAAATACCAAACCCTTAGGAATCTTATTCCCTTTTAGCTATAAAATCTCTTCACCAGTTTCTTCATTTACCTCAAAAAATTATTCTTGAGAAGTAGAGTCACTCCCCTCAGAGTATAACTCACTGAGATTTTTTAATTTCTCCAAGAAAGTGATGGCTTATTCATCATTTTGGAAAACTTTCCAATGATTGTTATTGTTAGGAACACTATGTCATATTATCAACTCAATGGTATACTCGTTTCCTTATAAATCTTTATGAGGAATGAAGAGAGTGGCTGAAATAGATAATGAATCTACCCTATCATTATATTATCTTAGAACTAATGATATATTAAAAGCATCAAATTCTCTATGTAATCCTAAATATGATTTTGATAGTTCCATATACTTTCATTATTTATTTGATACAAATTCCTAACATGACAAATGACTAACTCGACATCACCTTGTGCATGGAGATTTTTAATTCCTTTATTTCATGCAACCTTCATCCCCAACAACAAGGATTCATATTCAATAGTATTGTTAGTGTTATTAAATTACAACTTACAAAAAAAGGGAAGATCTTTCTTTTAATGGATATGATGAGTATCCCAGCTCTAGACCTAGTTGAAGAGCAACTACCATCAAATTCTAAAGTCCAAACATTATTTGAACTTTCTACTTTGATAGTCTCAAAATCTAAAGCCTCTTCATCTGAAGAGGGTGATTCATCTATTTCCTAATATTTATCAAAAATATCATCTAAATATACTAGATGTTCATCTTTGGTTAAGAAATATGTACCCATTATAGAGGTTTCAAAGAGAATATAGGATTTGGATCCTCAATCTTTGTCATAATATACTTATCTTTCTTCTCTAGATGAAGCTTTTGTATAATGCCTTTAATAATTATTGAAGCCTAAGGATAATCCATTTTGATTTCACCACCAACACATTTGAAAAATTTATGCCCCAAAAAAACTCCATATGAGGTTGAAACATCAACCATAAGAAATGTCATCTTTATCTTTTTCTCTAGAAAAGTGGCAAATGCAAATTGTGCATCTTTGATTTGGCCTATGAGAGGTACTTTCTTAGTTTCCATTAATAATAAATGACCAAAAGTATTTGTTGAAGCGAACCCAAAGGAAATGGCTACTTTAGTGGGAATGACATTATTGGAGGCACTTGAATCAAGGACACAATTACTGAGCTTATAACCATTAACAAATAAGGAAAAATAGAAAGGTTCTCTTTTTATCAATTTATATGTAAGAGGTACAACCAGGTTATTTTTCTTTGATTATGGTTTATAGTCAATCAATACACTCTTAGATGAAGTCTTATCAAATTTGGTTCCTTTGATTTTTACAAAGTTTACCAATCTTTCAAATTGGTCGAGATTGGAGTCTAGGTACTCAACCTTAGACATTTGAATTTTTGTCTTCCTAACATAGTCTATGATATCAAAATCTAGATATGGGGTAGTTGAGTAAGACATGGTATTTCCATTTTAAAGTTTCATGTTTTGGGCACTAGGTCTAGACATAGAAGGAGAAGAAGTGGAATGATGAGGTGTATTTACTTGTTTAACCATCACTATGTCCTTTGGTTGAACTGGAAAAGGAGTTCCTCTTTTGGAAAGTTTAACCTCTTTATGTGGTTCATCTTTGGACTTAGCTTTATCAACCTTCTATTATTGTTTCACCTGACTTTGAGAATGGGTAAATATGGCATAAGACTAGCCATGTGTGTCTTCCTCTCTTTCAGCTTCCTCTTCTTCAAAGTTTAGAAACCTAATATTGGAGTCGATAGCTTCTCCTTCTTCATCTCTTGTGAAGGGATTAGCATAATCTTATATAACATATTATAGTTCCAAAACATCATCATTTTTAGGTTCCAACTAGTGGACTACTGTATTACCTAGTGGTACCTCTAGTGCAAGCCTTGTTTGTGGTGGAGGAAGCTTATTTTGATTTTGATTCCTCACAACATTGTTGGAATAATTAGAATCATTTGGGTATATTCTTATTGGATTATCTTTGTTTGAATAAAAGGATATACCTTTGGAAATTTACTTCTTGAGTATTAACAACTCATTTGCCAGCTTATGCACTAGAGGATCCATGGTACTAATAGAAGGTGAAGTTGTAGAGGGTTTCCCTCTAGGCTTATTTGAATTATTTATTACATTCCCTACCAAGATAAAATCATCTTATACATCAGTGGCCAAGCTTTGAGCATCATCAAGGTTAGCTAGAACCACTCTTCACAAAAGAAAACTAACCTCTAGAAATTGAGAATTGATGAAGAAGCATTTAAAGTTCTTAGGTGTAGGTTGAGTAATTGATGGGATCAAATTATTTAACTTAATGAATTTTTCCACTAAATCAAACATGGGCTCATATGTTTCATTCTTCATTTGTGTAAGTTGAGCCAACAAGTCATGAGCATCTTCCATCACCTTGAATCTTACCTTAAATGTAACCTTAAGCATTACCCAATTTGTGATGTTTCTTATTGCAAGGTGGTAAAACCAATTAGTAGAAACACCTTAGAGTGTTGTTATGAACAACCTTATAGAAATATCTCATGTTGCACTACAATAATTCTTCATGCAATGTAGAATGCAGTAATATGTTTATTTGGATGTTACTTTCCATCACCATAGAACCTAGGGAAATTTTTTTGGGAACCATGAGGAAGTTCATGAGATGGTGGTGTCAAGTTAAATGGACCAAAATCAGTTCCCCATGGACCTTTAACAACCATTCTATGCATATTATAGGGAGGAATAATAAATCTTTTCAAAGGCAAAATAGGTAAGACCCTACAAACATTGGAAGTTTCCCCTAGTATAATAAATCTTGTATTGGTAGGTGTAAAACTTCTTATACATTGAAGAGGTGACCTTGCACAAGCTAAAAAAGATCAAAGTTATGTTCTTAAAATAATTCAAATGTTGGATCAATGTGTTTCATAGCTCTTTTTCCATGAATGTAGATTTATTCTACTAGATCATGAAAGTATCCACAAAAGAAAAGAGATTAACTACATAAAAATAATAGCAAATAATAAGGTGTTGTCCTATTTCAAATACATAATTATAGAGCTCAGTTGCATATTCATTCCCTAGTACAGTCACAAAAAATTATAGGGTGAATATTTTTTATCGATAAAATGGTAATTTCAGCCACAATGTGATGAGATAGAATCTCTCCTCAAGGAAAGGGGAGGATCTATTTTTATTTCTACCTAAAACAACAAGTAATTATTTACACTTATTTACATTAATTTTATCAAAGTTGGTGTTATCATATCATCCAATTCTCTTTTTTCAAATTGATGTTCACTTCTAAACTTTCTTCAGTTCCTTATAATGTATTATGAAAACATAAAACTACTTGATGGAGCCATAATAATTAATATTCAAATTAGTTAGCTGAAAGAGTAACTAGAATAAAACTAACCAAATAACATGAATAGATGGAAAAAAGTACATCTCAAAGTCTTCACCTTAATTCCAAGAAAGATAGAATCACCAAAGAAAAATAAGTTGCAGCCCAAAGTCTCCATGGTATGTCACTTTCAATGATGAACATAAACCTAGTAACTAAAATGTAGCTCAAAGACTCCAAAATTAGCTTCCTATAACCTTCTATTTTATAGAAATTTTACACCACAATCCAATCAAATCACTATAAAATGTAACAAAAAATACATAAGAACATTCCCAACACACCAAAAGTTTATTTCAATACAAAGATTGAAAAATCACTTGATTTTATTTTATTGATGGAATTCAAGATTTATAATATGAACACAAAGTTTCAAAAACTGCTTATAGATTCAACAACATTTCACTTATATATCCTTGGTGATCCCCTTTTAAAAAAGAGTATCCTCCTATTTATAGAGAGGAGATATGAACAAAAATAAGAAAAAACATAAATACAATGACTTATCCATTGATAGAGTCTAATTTAACTTAGGACTGTGTACTTTTCCTACATGCAAATTGCACCGAAAAAATTACATATTAACAACTATGAAAATAGACAATGTGTCCATAGATAGAGGAATTTTTTTTTTTTCTTATCCAAATATGCTTCATATCTCTTCAAGGTGGCTTGAAAATTATTTTTGTCTAGCCTTGATGTACTTTTGGAGATGGCAATGACCCTTGTGATGGAGTTCACTGGATCAATTAGCATGCCTTTAATTTTATACAATATTCTTTGCAATTTATCCATTATGACATGAAACTCAACTAGTTTGTCAATGGATTCTAGTGTTAATGTTCTTTTCTCAATTTTTGTCTGAATCAAGGATGTGAACTCTTGAACTATTGTCTCGGTAGGAAGAATTTCTTGAGAGTCATATTTAACATGACAAGAAAATTTTCCAATCTTATCTATAAGGTGTATCCCCTTATTAGTGCACATATCTTGTATTTCTTCAAGATCCTTAATTAAATTCTTGAGAAATTCCTTCTTTTTCTTCATTGCCTCTTTATAGTCTATGAACACTTTCCTATTTGAAATGACTTTTTGCTTAACCAATAGTTTTAGCTTGAACTAGCACAACTAAGTCTATGTATGAATATATTTTTTAGTTAAATAAAATTATTTAGTGACTGTCTTAAGTGTTTTTTGAATTTTCATTTTCACTTCACTCAAGTTCTTTAAAAATTCAATGGTAGAATGTAACTATTGAGTACCTTGCATTAACAATCTTTTAATCTAGGCACTGCCTGCCTAACCTTGAGATCTAATATTTTCTACCTATTGAATTGAAATTTATATGGTTTCATTCTTAATATTCTCAACTTATTTGAATGATTGTGTGATCTTTATTAGAAATGAAGTCAATTTTTCTACATATACTTTGAGTTGATCCTTAATTTTCTTGTCCTTATCGTATCTCTCAATCAAGGATATCATTATTGACTGTAAATATTCCTTCACACTTTTATGTGTTTGTTTCCAAAGATCAATCAATATTATTGAATATTCAAATGCTTAGATATCCTTAATATTCTTATCTTTGGGAGGCACTATAACTTCAACATACTTGTGTGTAGAATAAAAAATTGCTCTTGATATGGTTTTATCCTTCTTTGTTGTTTTTGGTTTTATCAGCATAAGCTGAATAAAATAAAAATCATCAGGGGATACAACTTGCTTCTTCCTCTTAGGTGTTTTAGTCATGAGCCAAGGAGTAAATATTGATAAATCTTCTAGTGCAGAGGATACTAAGGATTGGGATGTTTGGGGAAGATCAATGATTTGGGAAGTGGGTGGAATGGAAGGTGGGATGGTCATATTTAATAATGGAATAGATATCGATGAAAAATTTCTTATGATGGGTGGAGTTTTTGTTTTTATAGTAGGAACTTTTGTTCTAATTATTGCATTTGATATGGGAGTGGTATAGGATCTATGTTGCCTATTTGGATGACGGGGTGGACATGAACTTGTCTATGTCTTATTGGGTAAAATATACATTGGTGGGGGATCCTTATGACTTAGGAGGACTACGTAAATTTTAAAGGGAATAAAAAACTTTATCTAAAGTGCCTTGTGAAAGAACATGGAAAAGTGTGGCACTAGTAACTGATGGAGGGGATGAAAGAATCATCTAGAGGGGGACTATAAAAATAATTGGTGTAGTTGGAGTGATATAGGGAATAATGGAAGATGCTAGTATGAAGTTACTACTTGATTTGTCTCAACTTGAGGAATCTCTAGCTGTGCTTAGTGCTTCACTTGTGGTTGGATTTTCCTCTTCCAATTAATTTTTTTTATCTACATCATCTTCATTTTCCTTTTCTTTTGCCTTTACTCAAAAACACAAACCTTAGTTTCTAGTTAGAGGTGGAGGCATCTTCCTAGTTTTTTTTTTCTTAATTCCTCTCACTTTTTATTAGTTTCTTCATCATATTATTCCTTAGACCCAATTTTGAATTACTTCAACTTAATACCTCTTAATTCTAATCACACATTAGTCTTTACAAGAACAGGTTTTAATCTATCTCTAATAGAAGTGGACTCCATTATAGACTATTGAATCAGAGGGATAAGAGTGAAATCAAACTGATTACCCTCATATGATGGGTCCACTACATTATCATAATCTAAAAATTCTTTCTGGAATATCAACCAACTTCAGATTAACAATTTGCTCAATGGTGAGATGGATATAATCTAGCTTTCTCACATCTTCATCAGTCCTATACTATGCCCAAATGTCTTCAATACTATATACATGAGTATGGTTCCCTTTTAGATTTTCCTTCATCATTATATAATCAAAGTCTTTCTTTCTCTTGAATATCTTTAGAGTGATCCATTGTATTTTAGTTTCCATTGTCTTAGCTTTTAAAGTGGTTGAAACTGTATACTAACCAATGCTAATTTGAAACTTGAAACCTCACTTGTGGGTATATGATTTATTTTTATTCATACTCATCATCTATCAATACATCTCCATCAAAATAAACTTTTCATTTGTGCACTTGAGAAAAATATAAGGTTTTTCATCAAACCCCCTAATTTGATGTAGGTGAAGGTTAGGAATTGTAGAAAAATTCAACCAACCTTATTGACTTGTTTCCCATACTGCATCTAAAATTATCTTTTTATCAAGGTCTTGATTGAGAATACAAATGAAATTGTAAAATAAGGAATCATTGACTCTCTTATATTTTTTAATGTTTTCTTTAAGAGTCAATTATGGGTAGTATTCATGCATAAGAACCATATTTCTCTCGCCAACACTAGTCAATCCTATGAAATATTTCATGCTAGATATAATTTATACCAAATAAAAAGTCATATAGAATTTTAGAGAAGATGTCACCTTAGAGAGCCAGTGACATATGGCATCAGTAATCTACTTCCCCTACAAGATTTTCTATTTGCCCTATTTGATGACAAAAATATAGTGATACATATATTCTTGGAATAAATTTGATGTTGGAAGTCCCTTGACTCTACTTAGGAGGGTGATTAAATTCCCTACTTCCTCTAAGAAATCACTATGATAAAATTACTTGGCCCATCTTGAAATGGAATGTTTAGGAGTTTTGAGCTAGTGAGAATTGATGTGTTTTTTGCATTTCTCAAAATTCTTATCATAGTATTCTTGGGTTGAGTTCATAGTTATATTTGAATATTCCTCGATATCAAAGAGATGAAATATTTTATCAAGTTATTATTCATCAAGATGAATGATCACCTTTCCATCTGCATCCTTGACAAATCTACTCTAACTATCAAAGTGTACATCAACTATAAAGATGAACTTTAGATCTTGTGTTGACATAGGGAAAATGGCTGCCAAACAAATCTCACTATTTAGGATAGCTTATATATGTGGTGTAATGGTATCCCTACCAAGCCTCTATAATAATTCAACCATATCAACATGGTCAATCTTATTATGCCCAATATTGTCTACATTTGATCTGACCATGGATGCTGAAAACATAACTTAGAATTTGTACTTCATGGAACTCTTGGTAGGGGAATCCTTTGACATTGCTCAAGTGACTGTAATGGGGAATGTCAATTCTCTAGAGTTAGCAATTTTTCATCTTTCTTGGAGAAAATGCAAAAGTAGGAAAAATTTACACTTTTAACATGATAAGAATGATAGCTTGTAGTTAAAAAAAATTCCTAACTGCATGGGTTTTGAAGGCTTTATGTGCAATTTGGAGAAAATTATCCAAAGTGCATTAGACTTGGTATTTCTTGATTGGTTATATATTGAATAATTTTTTATAAATTGTACCAAGCTTTCATATTTTTTGTATAGGTCAGATAAAATTCTCTGACCTACACCAAAGGTGCTGCTGGTCTGGGTGTAGGTCAGAGAATTTTCTTTGACCTACACCTAGGGAGATAGTGTCTTTAGTATAGGTTGGAGAATTTTCTCCAACATGCACCAGTTTTGCTTGGTTTGGTGCACATTTGAGAATTTTATACAAAGTGCACCATGGGGTTAGCTACATGCAATTCAAATAATTTTCTCTGAGGTGCATGGGGAGAATGGGTGAAAATACAAGGGTGCACCTTAGATTAAATTATTTGAGGTACACTAGGGAAATAGGGTAAAGGGTGAAACTCAAAGAAAATTATTTGAAGTGCACCACTTGGTAGGAAAATTGCACATCAGAGAATTTTCTTCAAGGTGCACTGATGAGAAATGTTTTGTGAAAACTAAATGTCTTCCATATGAAGGCTAGTTCATAGACTGGGTATGCACAGGGTTTTTAGAGAACATGTTTTTGAGGAAAAAGAAATATAGGGGGTTTTTATAAAATAGGTTAAATGAGATCTAATAGGAAAAGAATGGGTTTTAAAATAAGACATAAAAAATGATTGATATAAAAAGAACATTAGAGACAAACTAAGGTAGAAAAGAAAATAAAGGTTTAAAAGAAAATAAATATTACCTAATTTGAAATAGGGGGAGTTGAGATCAAGTTGAAATAACCTAACATGAAAATAGTGATGGAGGGTGCACACAAACTCAATAATGGAAAGGAAATGATGAGGACTAAAAAGTAGTGGTGAGAATAAAAATGGCAATATGGTTAGTTATATATAAAACTAGTATTCAATGTGTTATTAATTACTAAAGTGGTGGGCCCCCTTGTAGGGTTAAAGTAATTATCTAGCCCTACATGTATAATAGTAGATAATTTTTCCACTCCTGCACCTTTAGGTGTAGTCTGAAGAAAATTGTTTGATTTTCACCATTTTAAACCTAGTGTAGTTTGGAGAAAATTCTTTAGACAACATGGGGTGAAAAAATCCCTCAAAAGAATAACTTTTTGAGGAAAAACAATTGTAATAAGGTACTGATTGGCCTCATTTTACATGCTTAGATCTCATGGGCTATGAACCAAACAATTTTCATAGGGGTTATCCCATGAATTGAGCCTACTAAATTTAAGGATAACATACTCCACATATAAAATAACTCATGAAGTGATATTAGACCATTTTATAGTGTCATCATAATAACTAGATTATCCATTTATCATGAAACTACTCTTTGTTATAGTGTATCTATTTGATCTTATAAAAGAGCCATTTTATGTTCATTCTCCTATCTTGTTCTATGATGGACTTAAAACTAATAAACTAACACTTTCAAAAATATATATAAACTTTCATTATCAATTGTTCAGATATCAAGCTTCAACCAACACAAAATTTTCCCCAAAACTTCCTTTTATCGACTTGTTTGGTAACCATTTATAGGCTCGATTATACTTAGTTGGGTATAATTTGTTGCATAGACTTATTTGTTTACCAAATAACACTTGGATAATATTTCAATCATCTTATGGAAATTCTATATAAATTTTTTAAAAAAATTCATGAGATCGAACATGAATTAAGATTATTTTTCTAGCATAAACCTCTTTTAGAGTAATGCAAAATGGCTAGAACTTGAGTATTAGCATTTTGATAATTCAAAACATAATAATGGCATAACTACTTGGTAACACCATTAAAATATCATTTATAACTTTCCTCTATATTTATAATATTATTACCATGCTTTTATATCTTCTAATTCACATTCCTAAATATGTATACATGACTATGCATATGACTCCACATACCCACAAAACATAATACAAAAAAATTATAATGACACAATCATTATCATGTGTATTGAATCACAATTCTAAGAATTTAATTCTTGTTTCCAATGATATATGTCATTTAAAAATCATGTCACTCCAAACAATCTTTTAAAATATTCTTTTCACAAAGATATATGTGTAGTCCTTTTATACTCAAAATGCTTATAGTAAGGGTATGCAGAACAATGACAACTTTCATTTAGAAACTGATGAATATACCCAAGTGCTTGTAATAGAGACTTTTATTAACTAACTTGAATCCATTTAATATGTTATTAATACAAACATGAATTTCTAAATCCATTTTATTGAACTTTCCACCAAATACAATTAGTTTTAGTTCATTTACAACGTAGAATTACATAAAAGGGTATGCTAGCTTTCTACTCACCAAATAACTATCTAGAATATTTCATTCACCAAAGTAAAAATCTTATCAAAGCCTATGAATACATTTAAATCACATTAAAACTTTCTTACCAAGGATTCCAAACTTTGAAATTACACAGTCACTTGCATTATCTACAAATGATCAAAACCTTTGTTTATTCACTTCTTTGGGTTTTACAATATTAAATCCATCAAAAAAACCCCATAAAATTATAATGAATTAACTACCTATTCACCCCAAAAAACTACTATTTATTCCAAAAGATTCATAACTAACTTATAACTCCCTTGAATAATAGGAGTGCAAAACTACCTAACCACCACATAGTTTCCCAAAAAGACTAATGACATGTTGATAAGTATGTAACTAGGTTTTATTGACTCTTAAAGATGATAAAAACCTTCTAAGACTCAAAACATAAAATTAGACTAGTATTTACAAAAGAGATAGTGACACTATAACATCAAAAGGTATACTTCATCTCAATTGGTGTAGATTGTATGTCTGCATTTTGTTATTTATAGCAGTGTACACCCAGTGATTTACAAGATAATTAAATTTCATCTGAGGAAAATCCTTATGGTATTGGTTCTCACTACATTTAAGACATGATGCATATATTTATGGGGGTAATGGAAGAATACTGGCTTTTATGGTAGGTCCACAAAAGCTACCTTGCTACTCATTATAGCTCTGATTGTTTTGTTTTGAATAATTCTATATTTTAGTAACTTTGTTTACATTTTGAAATTTTAAAGTATCATTTTTATTCACAAATTTTTTCTTCTAATAACTTTTTACAAAAAAAATTGTTTATTGATGGACTTGAATATTTGGAGTTAGGCATCCTATTTTTCTTATATTGTTTTCTTGAATTTGGTGATAATTTTTTTCTACATTGTGTAAATTGAGTAGTAGAAGATAGGGTGCATGGGTTTGTCATGCTCACACCATGCATCAAAACCTCCTACAATCCTAGTTTGAGATTAATTTTTAACCTTAGTTTCTTGTCATGCATGTACTTTATATAATCCACAAGGTTGAGAAACTTGTTCTCCTACTCCTATATAGTTATATTTCCCTACTTTAATAGTTTAAACTCTATAATATTATTTTCTTTGAAATTTTGACACAAGTCTCTCTTTAATAACTATCTGTCAAATTTCTCCCAAGAAATATCCATTGGCTCATATCCTTTAAGAACACATAAGTGGTACCACTAAAAGGCAACATCACCTACCAAATAGTAAACTCCTATTCTATCCTTACTTTTGGATGCCATATTTTGTAGTCAATGTAGGTCTATTAACCATTCCTCTTTAGATTCCATAAATTCCCCACCACAATAGGTAAGAGGTTTGATTTTCATAAGGTACTTAATGATAGGACCCAAAACATCATAATGTATTGGGTTGTACCCCTTCGACCATCCTCTTGTTCCTCTTCCTCCACACCTCCTTCCTAAATTTTTCCAAATGGATAGACCTTTGTCTATATGCTTCCATCTATAATTATATGT
Organism: Torreya grandis; assembly: GCA_037957365.1. Classification (NCBI taxonomy): domain Eukaryota; kingdom Viridiplantae; phylum Streptophyta; class Pinopsida; order Cupressales; family Taxaceae; genus Torreya; species Torreya grandis. Next base: position 319,956 of record JARHVA010007941.1, on the reverse strand, counting down.
TCTGAATCACATCCACAATCCCATCTAAATTAGCATTATGACTAGTTTGATCATTGTTGATATTATCAAAAACATTATTATTTCCATCCGTATTGTTGCTACTATGGTCATTTATAACATCATTTTCATCATGACCATCTATACCATGTATATCAAAAACATCATTGTCAAGATTTAGATTTCTTTTTTGGATTATGTTATCACCATCTCAAGAAATACCATAACATTTTCAACCCAATAATTGCCCAAAGTTCTGTAGAGTTGAGTTAATCTCTAATACCACATGTCACAACCTAAAAATTAAACCTACAAAGTTTCATCATTTTTAAAGTAATGATTTGAGTTTAAAAACCAATATTTTCACATGCACAATCAATACCATCATTTTACATTAAATACATTTACATGATTGTAAAATTAATCCTTGTGGTACCCATATGAAGTTCTACACACTTTGTGATTAACATTAATTTACAAAAAAAAAAATATGGTTATATAACTATAATCATAGTTCAGCACCACATCTTTATGAAACTTTCATATTTATTATAAAATGAATACAAAAATAGAATATTATAAATGATGATAGATTTTCCCCTAATTTTCAAAGTATGAAAACAAAAATCTAATGATTTTTCTAATTTATGTCAATACTTATGATGGAGATATAATATTCCTAGAAAGAATATTCATATGATTGCCCAGATATATATAATGACTTGACCCTGTCTAGATGAAATGAATCATTTAAACTTAAATTTATCCATGCAGTTTTAGATTCTAAAATAATAGATTTTTCATAGTAAATGTTGATGTTAACTATATTATATGAAAATTTCATTATATCTATGTTTAAAAATAAGTAGTTTACTAATTAGGTTAGTTTATTACATGATTTAGGAGAGTAATTAGACAACCAATATATCTAGTCAAGGGACCCCTAAGCCAAACTTATGTATATGTTCCTGACAATATTAATTATCAGGTGTGTTTCTTTAGTTAAATATCATCAATTTTAGAATTTTAATAATCAAATAATGCACCATAATGTAAGTAAAAAATATCAAAGTAAAGAACATGTATACTTAATATAACTTTCAATCATTTTGAATATAAAGGTCAAACCTACAATCTCTTTAGATAAATTATCCACTAATCTTACTTCACTAATTAATCATAGATTACAGTGCTTATGACTCAATCATCTACTAGTTTCATTAAAATAGTAGATTATTCAATGTTTTATATTACATTAATTTAATAAATTCATCTTAAATAATATTTAGCATAACTAGTTAGTCATTTAAACAATGATTCTTAATAAAATAAATCCTAACTCCAAAATAAAATATTTAATTTATATTTATTAAAATAATATAAAAACATTAGTATATCCTCAAATTAATTATTTATCCTCAAATGTATAAAATAAGTCATATGAGAAATCAAATCCCTTATTATTTAAAATTTCATAAACATTCTTTATACTCAAATTGGAATCCTTTTACCAATTAATTTATATATACCTCATAGTGACATAATGTGGATCATATACTACCGTATTGACAATTCCATATTATTCATTTATTTGTTAACATGTATATCTTGTATCTTTAATAATATTTAAAATATAAGTTAAGTGTAAAAGAATTTGTTGACTAGTTATCTATTTATTTTCATAACAACATATAGTTCCAAGATTAATTAAGTAATCAATAAATAAATAATAATTTATTAAATATAATCCTTGTTGGCTCAAACATAAAATAATTGATACTGAACTCAAGTTATTTTATCAATAATTTAAATGAGTTAACAATTCCAAAAATATGTTACTCAATGAATTTTACACTAGTATTTATTTTTATCAAATAGTCATTTAGGATTTATGACACAAAATGCCTTATTAATATCTTCTCCAAATATAAATTAATATTATCATCATTATATTTTATCTAATATTTAAAAAGGAAATCGATGTGATATTTTATATCTTCACAACTTAATCTATAAAAATTATGAATATTATGACAACATAATTTATTCTTTACTCATTCATGAAGTCTTTCATTAGACTAAAAAATACTTGTCAAACTTAACACAAGTAAACTCAAACATTCATAATTATGTTATACAAATTTGTAAAAATAAAGACAAAAATTATGGGTAGATTTAAATTAGTATTTGTATTACCAAGTTATACATCAATAAAATACATCATAAGGAAACATTATCATCAATTAATATTTATAAAATATACAATCATTTGATTTTATGGCATTCTAAAATAATTAGTGGACAAAAATGTAGCGATAAATAAAATAGTGGTAAAAATGTAGTATGACAAAACATCATGAAGAAAAAATATAGAGGAAAAAATGTAGTGGTATTAGTAATGTCACGAAGATGACACAATTTTTCAACTAAAGGTCCAAACTCACAAAATCACATTTTCCTCTATTATTTTTCTTCTAAATTTGGTTCATTAATTTTCTACCATGAAATGCTAACTATTATCATCAAAATGAACTAGACAATATATACACAATGTGATCATCACTAAAATATCTGAATTATGTTTTTTGCAACAATTTTATGACATTACCAATACCTCTATGTTTGTTCTAGCTATATTTTGTCCTTGTGACATTTTTGTCATACTACATATTTTATCATACTATGTTTCTATCACTACATTTTTTACCGTTATGTTTTTGTCCTTTATATTATTATATAGAACTGATTTTCTAACATACCATATATAGTTATTGAGAAAACAATAGTAATTTATTGTTAAGGTGTGATAATTTATGAACCCTAACATTCGAGTAATTTTTAATATTATCAGTAAGTCCAAAAATTATTCAAAAAATAATTATAATAAATAACTAATCCTTTTCCCTCATGATTCTCAAGTGAAACTCAACACTCATTAGCATGTTACACAATTGTGATATAATAATCATATATAGTTTCATATATCTTTTTAAATATAAAAGTATCGTATCCTAGTAATTACTTTGTAAAATTAAATAATAACTATGAGACCTCAACTATAATTTTTTTATTCAATTATTATAGTGTCATAAATGATTCCAACATTTTTGTGTTACTTTATAAATCATTTTCACCAATAAAATATATTCTTACATATATTCAAGAATATTTATACAAAAAATCATTAAATAATTTTATTAATTTGAGATTAGCTTCAAAAAAATATTTAATTATAACAAGGCTATTATCAATAATAGTTAATAAAAATCATTTATCTAATATATTACATAAAAAATAATATAAAATTCTTATAGAAAATAATATGTCCTAATGTGTTCAGATGTCATTGGTAAAATAAAAATTATTTATAGTTAGAAATGAAGTTTGTATAGAGTAGTTATCCACATGTGAAACATGAGCCCATCTATTTTAGGTACCCCTAACCACCCTACTGATCAATCTCAGGATAGATTAAGTCAATGAATAGAGGTTCAACATCATAAAGTTAAATGGGATAAAATGAAGTTTTAGAGAAATCTAATCCACCATTATAAGTTCATCATAAGACTAAAATCATAACCAAAATCTAGATATAAGAAAAACATTTCAAAACAAGTTTACAAACAAGCCCTTATCAAATAACATGATGATAAATCAAATTTACCATTCTTAGACAAAATGCTAAATTAAATGGAACATTATTGTTCTAAAAAACACACCTTCAATACATTAACACACCAACAAGGAGTGATATACATTCAAAACAAAAAAAACCCATCATGTTTTTCTAGCATGTAACTTTATTACTCATTAAATATATATTTAGTTCCATATAACATTGTATAGCCACTATGTTCTTGAAACTAGTTACAGGGTGATGGAGAGGTTCCAGAGAGGGAAAATATGTCTTAAAATTGACCCATCATTATTTTACTATAAAATAAACACATTTACATCTAAATGTAACAAAAATAACAAATTGACTTTCTTAAAAAAAAAAATTCAAAGCTCATGGTTACCTTATCCTCTTTCATTGTTATCTTTTTCCCACACTTTTCCATTCTTTCCCATCAAAATGTGTGTTTTCCATGGACAACCATGGCATTATTTTATCCTTTCACTATTTCCTTCATTTTCTTTCCATTAGTAGCTACTGTTTAGGATTTTTTCTTCTTATTTTATCTCATGGGTAGATTATCTTTACATTCTATATTCATTTCTAAAAGGACACGAGATATATTATTTTTCCATAGTCTTTCTTACATGGTTATAAAAATGCTTATCATTGTTTACATGTTTTTTTAATATAAATTATAATATATTATAAAATTATAGATTTAGACAGGATAATGGGATTATAAGGATTTACCTAATTTTTCTATTATATAAATTTAAAAAGAGGGTTTTGAAGGGTTCCATAACCTAAAAAAAAGATAAAGATGAAAATATAAACCCAAAATAAAAATATTAGAAGAAAAATTCCCCCATGAAGCCACCTAACTTCCACTAAAATTCTATAAATACCTCAAACCTAATATTTGACTAGAAAAGATAGGGAACACCCAACAAGACTAAATAGAATATTCACAATAAATAAATTATTTTACTATAATGACATATTTGATATCTTATTTTGTCTTCATGGTATAATGATTCATGTGATAACACCTTAGATATTGATATACTTACTTCTTCTCCTCTTTGTTATGGACATGATTTTGTTGATTGTATGATAATTCAATATGAGGTACAAGTTATAGTAATTTGAAGAGTCAAGACAGATAGTGTAGCTATTCCTCTTCCTTATCTATGTGGGGTAACAAAAACCATTCATAAAAATATAATCTCTTTAATCCTCCTAAGAATCAGATTCAATTACCCAAAGCCTTATAATATTATGGACCAATTGTAAAATATTTGATCCAAGATCACCATCTTAGTATTTTTTAAGCAATCCACTATTTTTAAAGAGATATTTCATGTTCCTACTCTACCAAGTAATATTGAGCCCAATTATTTTTATTATCTTGTTAGTAAATTAAAAAATATAATTCCTATGATCTACATTGAATTAGAGTATTTTATCTCTAATAAAATTACAAATAGAAACCTGCCAATTTATAATCAGGTTAAAAATGAACCACACATGGGTTAAAAAGGTCCTAGTATATAAATGTTTTATGTTAAACATATGTATCAAGGCCCTCCTTACTTCACATTGAATTAAGTGAAAGTATTTTACACCATTGAATATTCTAATAAAATGATTTGATAACAAAATCAAATTATCCTTAGGAAAATTTACCCTGTTCATTATTATAGGACCTAAAACATTAGCTAAAATATTTAAAATAATATCTAATAAAGTCACATAAATTATTTTTATCAGTATATCTTGGATCTAAGTTAGGCTCATTGTCCTCTATACATTACATATATGATTTAAAAAATTACACTAATTAAACACTTATATTTTTCTTATGAATGATGTCATATTCCAATAGTACATAACTATTAAACACATATAATTTATTATCCCGCACCTTAACATGCCTCATAACAAGTATAAGAACCCACCAACCCATTTTTATGGAATAATTTAAAACATTTGATGTGAGATAAACTAGTAAATCCAATGAAGTCATTGAAGCATAGGATGTGAATATGAAGTTGATTATAAACTAATAGCATATATGAACATTTATCACAAGATGTATTTAAACCATGGACTTAAAGAGTACCATGATGAAATTAATACATTTTTTATTGATCAATTATATTATAGTACATAGGAATATAGGAAACCTTTCCCATATTTTGTGCTTCAAAACACACCAACCTTAATCAATAAGGGAAATAAGTTATGGTTGGTACATGTTTAAATAATAATAAAAAAATGTAGGTTAGGCATACCTCCCCTATTCAATTCAAAAATAAATACAAAGGGATTTAGATATGTAAAAACAAAATGTGGAAAAGATAGATATGTGGGGGAAAATAAATGAGACCATAAAGATCCACTAAATATAGTTCTTAAAAAATCCAAACTTGGTTATGACTACATAAAATAAATAAATTTTTAAGATATATCATTTAAAATGGAACATAAAATTCTAAATCCATGTAATCATGATTTTTATTTAACATATCAATCTCTCAATATTAACAACTCACCGTTTATTGCATATAATTATAGAAAAAGTTTAAAATGTTAAATATTTTTTAAATGTAAACAAAAAGTGTAACCATATACAATCACATTTTATGAGCATAAGATACTTAATTTTTAATTAAACACACACACACACACACACACACAAATTTTAGTTTATTTTAACATTTTTTGGATTTAGTTATCTAATTAAGATAAAATCTTGGAATATTTATATTGTATAAAATATTTCCAAACTACATATATTTGAATATAAAAAATAGATTGAGATTGCCTAATTACACCTATTATTTATATAAATGACTAAGATGAGAGACTAGTTATCTTTTTCTATTATATTATGGTTTTTAATAGTTTATAGTCATCATAAATGCCTTAAAATTGATATGTACTCAGTGAATTAAAAGACTGACTATCAGAATCTTCCTAGATGGATCCAATAATACGAAGATATATGTGGCTACTTAATATGTCTTATTCATGATGGAACTATCTTATATGTTTTTTTAAAAAATCAACCACTAATAATTATTCTTGCCTATAAATATGTTTCCTATGCCATTTTAGAAGCTCAGTATTATGCATAGATTCAAATTTATATTCATCAACCTTGAAGCATTATCTCCATGTATAAACATGACATAACCTATAAAAATAGGATATAAAAATTGTTTGGATAGCTCCAACCCACCCCATTTTATGGTTTAGTGTTTTTTTCATTATAATACTATGAATAAGAATCAAAAAGCACATAGATTTCCCACCTATGTGTATGTGAGATTAATATTGACCAATAGTATGTATGCATCCATTATGGATTTTGAAACTTTAAAATATACAAATTTGACCTTGTTTAGGTGTTAATACTTGGATTAAATAATGATTATTTTATGGGTTTTATGTTTTATATGACTTTAATAAATTCCTTAATAATATGTATATTTATTCCTCAAAATGGAAGTGATTTTCTACATGATTGTCAAGTGATTGTTTGATAAAAATAGGCTTAATATTCATGTGTTTATATGGTTGATACTTTGGGTAATTTTACTCCATACCCAACATGTGAAACGTTTGAAATGACCTAAGGGAAGGGTTTAAAATTTAAAATTATCCCTTTGGATAAACTAAAACACCTCTAAAAAAGTTATCCCTTACTAAAAAGAGGTATTATCTTACTATTTCTATAACTATCTATGAGATAATATATAGTTTATGCATAAATTATTGATGTTGTATATGTGTATTATGTAAAATTGGGAAGCTTAAGCCATATATAGATGAAGGGCTAGGAGATAATGTAAATAAGAGATATTGTAAACCCATAAGTCTTGTGTTAAGAATTGGTCAAAATTGGCATTGTCAAGTGTCTAATAGTGGATTTATGTGTTTAAAAATTCCTCCATTTTAATATAGTATTGAAATTTTAAAATTCAAAAGATAAATTTAAAAAGTTAGTTACATGAGTATAAATATAGTTGTCATCTTCAAGTATGATTTTAGTATCCAATATGCTCTATGAAAAATATGTAATGAAACATGAAAAGGAATAATTTCCACTTATGATATGAAATTATAAGTAATATATATCATTGAAATAATTGAGATTGAAAAGGAAAAAAAAATTATACTTATGAGTAGGTAAACCAAGTTTCCCTCATGAATTAATTAGACAAGGGAATGTTTACTTCCCAAGGAGATTCCACTTGTTATAACCATGATTTTGGAAAACTAATTCCTAACCCTTATTTAATATTGAGAAGTTATTAGTAGTTAAGTGACATAGAAACCTAAACCATACTGCTCAAAATATGATCATAATTTTTTCTAGTGGAAAATGTACTAGGTTCACATTCCAAGGGTGAATCCCCATAATAGGCTCATATATGAGTCTAAAAATGTAAATCAACTGCTACAAATAGATTTTAAATTCAAAATGTTAACTTCATTGACATGATGTAAAATATGAAAAGTTTAAGAATGAACAATGTTCACGCCCATAATATGATCCATATATACCATTATGGTATAACAATCCATATACATGTATATGTCTCCATCCAATCTTATAATATAATAAAATATGATAATATGACCTGTGTAATATGATAATTATGCTCAATCTAATCCATGTCGTTTGTCTCATTTTCCATTAAATCAATCACATGTTCCTACAAAATTCCCCACATATGTACTTCATATGTATAATTTTATCAATCCATCCAAATCTAAATCATAATATATCCAACATAATGTTTTTTGTACCAAGGTTTGAATCTATATTGGAATCCTACTAATATGTCCCCATTGAGTTAAGTGATGTTGCTTGCGTATCACTCATATAAAATAAAATAGTTATACATACTATATTATGTAAAATATGCAATCATGAAATCCATGTATGATATCATGATTATTTCATGTCATCATATAAATATTATATCCTTCACACATATATGTGTCATTATCTAAATATTGATGCATTTTTAGTTGCTAGTTAAGACATTAATGTGGCATGTTTTTTCTTGATTTCTATCTGGCACATTGATTGGTTAATTAAAATGTTTATTCATAATCAATTATTATTCCAATTCTATCTATGATTAATATGTTATTATACATTTCATATTGGATGATAAATGCATTAGTTATCATTATGTTATTCATAAATGTTAAGGTTGTAATATTATATAAAATTCAGAAATTACATGATTACTAGTGATAAAGATAAATTATTCAGATATTATTGATGTTATATTTTATGACTGTAGGAATGGGTAAATGGGCTAGGCTTAACAGTGGATTATGACAACATAGATGAATTTTAGTGAGTATTCATACAAGATTATGACAATTAAATTATGGCTTATATTTGAGATTATGTATGCCTTATGCAACTTGTATTATTGTGGATTATTATAGAGCAATTCTCCTTTCTTAATTTATCAACTTCTTAATCATTTTTTTGATCATTAGTTTATTATTTTTATTGTATTTGATTCTTGGACTCTTTTTTTTTTGAAAATTGGTATTTAACTATTGATGTTGTTTGTGACTATTACTATTTACATCACTTAATTTATTCTTTGTTGTATTATTTTGATCACTTTTCATTATCTCTTGGAATGGTTTCTTATTATAAGTCCTTTTTCTATTATATTGAGTCATATTTGAAAAAAAAATTGACTATGTTTGAATCATTTTTGGTGATTATGAGCAGGACGTGCATGAGTCTTGATATATTTGGACTTAATCCATCATCCCTCTTGTTAACCACCATTTATTTAGTCAAGAATTTGAGAAGGCTATGATATTATTTGGACCACCACTTTGATCATTAAAAGGGGGCCATGATTAGGCCTTAACCATATGGTGGATAATTATTTTTATATTTATTCAAACAATGTTGAAGTTAGCATGGATTAAGTCATGATGTCTAGGTCTTTTAAGGTTTGACCATAAAATAATTTCTTGTGAAAATTTGGAATTATTTTGTTTTATTCCTTAACACAAACCCTAATGTTGATATTGCCATTTTATGGAAGAATTAATGGAAGGTTTGTGGGTTTTTTAATTTAGACTATGGAGGATGATAAGATGGGTTTTTTTTTTTTTTTTTTCCTTTTTGTATAACATAGTGGAAATCATGGGAAACATAGAGTTATTTGTTGACCCACAATTTCAACTTTTTTGTAGCTAGAATGCAAACTATAGTGGCAATGAATAGGTTATTATATTCTTATCCTCCATGGAAAATATGAGATGGAATGTGAGTAAGTGATTTAAAAAAAAAGAACTTCAACCCAATGTGTGATTGAATTCTATGTTGTCCAAGTGAGTTCATTATTTTATTTTATAATCCTTTGTGAAATGTTGGAATAGTTATTGAATATTTCGTTAATGGTTGTAGTTTCTACCTAAAGTTGTTGGTATTGTTTATATACATGCATTACTATTTTTGTGAATGTCTTTGCTTGTTATGAATTATAGGATGTTAAAGTGATGATTGGAAACTTAGTTCAAGTAGGGTTTTTTTTTACTTTGACTAAATTAGGAATAAATTTGTGGGTTTTCATTTTTTTATTATGTGTATATTCTCAACTATTTTGTACTTTTTTGTTGTTGTATGGGTATATAAGCATTTAATTATAATTACTCCCATTAAGGGTATAACTTGGTTTCTTCTTTATTTTTATGAACTTATGTAATGTATGAAATTGTTACTGAGCATTGACTATAATTTTATTAGTCTTGAGTTACTTGAATGGATGGATTTTGAGAAATGGTTATGGAATACTTTGATAATGTTATTTTTAATAAATGTTTTCATTTATTTAGTTGGTTGTGTTGTTTTGAGCACATGTATTTAACTATTTACATTGATTGTGTTATTTTGAACATTATTGTCTTGATTTTGGTTCAATATGAACATTTAGTTTCATATAGATGTAAGGTGTTTGCCTTGACTATGTTGATAAACATATGGGTTTCTTGTTATAAATATATGAAATTTATTAAAGCTCATTAATTTAATCAATTTGGAGGATTTGAATATGTATAATGGTTATATTATTTGAAAATATAAATAATATTTAAACGTATGCCTTATGGTGTTTTTGGTTCATTTTTTAAAATTGAGCATTTTTTTATAAAATTTCGTTTAAAACTTGTTAGAGCCTTTTTTTAAATGGAGTCAGATTTCCTCATTGATGATATTATATTTTGAATATGGTTAATTCTTGATGAATTTATTTATTGGTTTCATTACTTAATTTAGTTTGAATAATGGTTTGAAGGTGAATTTTACTTACCAAAGGCATTGAAAATTGATTCATACTTTTAGCTTTTCCTATGACCTAACTAGTTGAATCCACCATATAATTGATTGATGGGGTGGCTAGGGCTACAAAAAGAGGTATAATAGGGTAGGAAGGGTAGGGTTTGTAACTTTAAATAATATCATTCTCTTATTTTTTTTATAACCTTAATATGGTGACATGTCTCATTTAATAGTTATTAGTATTCAACCCACTTATGGAGGTTTATCGTAAAACATTGTTACAGATGTATTAACATTATTTTTTACACTTAGGGATTGTGTGTGTGTGTATTAGTTATATTTATGTTGGAGGATGAATCACAAATTTTGGAAATCCTCTATTTCATAATAATCATATACTTTTACTACATCCTATTGGAAAAATGGTTATTGATTGAGATGTTGGTTGAGTTGTGTATTATTGGTAAATAAGAACCTAAAGGTTTATATTTTAGGATGAACTTATTATAAATAATTCTCTACTCATAAAATTACTTTAATTAACTAATTAATAAAATAATTTATCCTTGTTTTTGTTATTATAAAATAGAACATTAATACTTAATTGTAATGGAAAATAATTGAGTATTGTTATATGATATATTTGTACATTGTAGTAATAGAAGATGGATTGATGAGTTAATATATGATTTTTTAATATTATAATACTTGATAGGATTATGTATTCAATTTTTGTTGTGAATAACAGTAAATTTTTTAAAAAAAAAATTCACAAGATTATCTTGATTACTTACGCTCACCTTTTGTTAGGTCATACTGCTATTAAATATGAGGTTGTTAAGAGGGTATTGAACTACTTGTTATTTTTTTCATTGATGAAATGTTATATCTATTGATATAAGAGGATAAGACTAATATGGATTTCTTGGTAACAATAAAGCACTACAATAAGTCATGAAGTGTAAATTTCTAACATACTTATGGAATGATTATTGAATAAATTATATTTGAAGAATATGCGAAATAATATATAATTTTACTCACATATAAGTACATTCCTTATGATATAATTTATTTTAGAAGTTATCATATTTTGGTGAAATTTATAAAAACTCTTGTACTTTTTATTTTTTAGTGTTTTTAATAATGGATGTTTAATAAGTATGGTGGTGGTACAAATCATGTATCATGTCATGTAGTCATGTTCGACAGTGAATGTAAAGAATTTTATTTTAGAAGTCAACTTTTATATTGAAGATATGAAGTAATTTCCTATTGTTTATTCTAAAAAAATTATCATCTATTTTTCCTGACCTAATGATAAAATAATGATATATAAAAAAGGAAATTATTGAAACCCACCAGGTTAACCAAAAAATAAACTATTTATTTATAAGGTACACATATGAAATCATATTTAATTATCTAGAATTGTATTATTTAACTATTAAATACATCTTAATAATTAAATTATATAACATATCAACCCACTAAATAATAAATTGATCCATATATTACCTAAATAATTTCAATTAGATTACTAGATAAATATAAATTACAAATGATTTATGGAATGAATTAATTAAATCATAGCACAAATATAATCCAGATTCAACTATAAATAATAATGAATCCAATATTTTCATAATTAATTAAATATATCATCACCACTATTGTGTCAAATATCCATCAAGTAGTAATGTACAATATGTTACATTTTAGTACAAATCCAAATATATATAAGATAATATGTATAATAGTACAAATGAACTTCTCAAATAGATCCATGATCCACCCACATAATGTGAGTATAATCCTAAAGTTTTAATCAGTTAAAAGAGGGAGATCATAATCTAAGTGATTTACCTCCATCCATAAAATAATGGCCTTCCACACACCTCTCCACTAGCAGTGGTCCTACCTTTCATAGAGGGGCAGATAAGAATAGTGTGTAGATCAATAAATAAATTGGAACCCATGTGTGAAATATCATAATTACATTAAAAAATAATAAATACCATGGAATATTATCATCTATCTAACTAATATCATAAAATACATGTAAACTAAAAGTATGGTGGAATGACAATGTCTTAACTATAACATTATTTTAACCAAAATTTTCATTATATAAATTAGACCTAAAAATATGGGTCAATTCAACTTAAAAAAAACTCTCTTATTATAAAATATGAATTTCATAAGATAATATGGGATAAATATATGATTTACCCACTAGCATACCCATATAACTATATCCTGTTATCAAAAAAATAGTGTAGTAAATATCATATAAATATTCAAAAGTAGAATAACACAAATTGCATCAAACACTCATTCCATATAGTGCTATAAAATATCACCATTCATAATTCATGAAACACTATTGTTTTATTTTTCATAACACACAAAGTGACAACATATTCTATTCAAATGATATATATTCAAATAATTGTGCATAACAGACTAGAACAAGAATAAAGTCATTCTATGTTTTTAAGTTTCTAAACACAATTCATATATATATAATTAATGAGATGTAAATAAATCATAAATATAAATCAAATATATGATTTATCTCCTTAATATCTCCCTTACTTATTTCATCATGTTCTATTGTAAAAGATCATTCTAGAATAAGTGTACATTTTGGTTATATTTTAACAAAAAGATTTGCTCTACTCTCATTTATAATAGATCCTTTATAAACATTATAAAAATATAATAATGGGTATATATTACACTTAATCCTAATAATTATATTAATTACCAACAAAATAACCTAAGACAAACACATTTACTTACATATAAGCACTCAAAACTATTATAAATAAAATTCACTTATTATTACACTTAGAATTCTATATAATCACTTACAATTATGTAAACATCTAGATACAAAAAATATAAAATTGATTATATATCTTAGTGTTGATATAATACCTATATTCACTCATCAAATTCCTACTAACCATTGACTATTATCCTCATTGATACATACAATCATTTTATAACTTAAACCATAATACCTTAAAATGAAGACAAGTCTTATCTTTAATACTTAAGCCTTCAAAAGTGAATAAAATCTCTTTAATTTCTATAAGTGAATATATGTATCTATACATTGCTTACACCTACCTTTAGAATAATATTTATAAACTAGATTATAAGGTATATATATTTATTTATAAATTTTCATACAAATACATATCATATAGGTCTAAAAAACATTCCACTAATACCTTCAATTATTTATAAAAGAGATAACTTAAGTCTAAGTATAACATTCTGATGATGATTACCTAAACTATTATATACAGTAAAGGATATCATAAAATTCACAATTACTTCTAAACATGTATGCATATACATTTAGTATTCTCTTAATATGTTTCAAGTATGAGATTATAAATATAATTGTACATGCACATTTCACTATGAAAAAACTCCATATTATGTCCTATGAAAACTAACTTATAAATGCATAATATATTAAAACATTTATATTCTTATTATCATGGAGAGGAAGCTATTGACTATATAAAATAAAGACATAACCACATTTTAAATCCTCTTTTGTGTATTTTATAGAAACCCTTCGATCAACATTTGCTACAAGTATATGAAGGTTGTAACCATTCAAATCAAGTTTATTATTTGGTAATAACTTGAGGTTATAAAAGGAGAAATTGTATGTCATTCAAATAAATTCCATAATAGTTAAATAAAAAATATATAAAATCACCATAGGCCAAATTTATAATTAATATGGCTCAACCCCAGATCTATAGGCTTGAGGATGGAACTGAGTTGACCCATGCATATACACTTATTATCCTAGAGTTTTAGATTAAATTTTTGACAATATATATGATTCCACACATTTAAAGAACATAATAAAACTCTTATTAGACCCCAAAATATTTATTTTTCCTTTTTCCATTCCAAATCTGCAAACAATGAAAGGAAAGCTAACCTAGATACATAATACTTTTTATATTAAATCGGTGAAATGATAGACACCTTTCTCTTGAAAATGTTGAGACATCTTTTATTTTCCATTATTTTAATTCGATTACTTCTCTTTTTTTTATTCTCTTTCCACCATCCTTTCAAGATTTGCATGTATTGTAAGATCTCCTACTATTATGTATGCTACCCATTGTGCAACTTCCCTTCATCAATGCACCTCTCCATTTATTTTGTTCAACTCACAGTTAAGAGATTCATATATGTGTATGGAAGCAACCAAAAACCTCATCTCCTCCAATGTTGAGTAAAATATCAATGATTATTATAAAATAATACATAAAAACCATAATCTCTCATTTACCTTTTCACTTGGAAGCATATGACCATAATAATGATATCATATAATTAACTCATGAAATTAAAACAAAAAAATTCAATGTATGCAAATTTACAAAATATCTAAAGCTTCAAAGTCCTATTTAAATCAACATATTTTGGGAACATTTTGCTTCTTTTACAACTTTATGCAATGTCTCTGAAAATGGGCAAATAGTAACCAAATCAAGATAGTCAAGAAAATAAGCAAGATAAAGTACATTCAATAGTTTGATAATTAGAAACACGATCAATATTTATCAAAGAATAGTTAAATAAGATTAATAAATAAACCTAACATGATCAATATAATTTCTATGTTGTCATGAAAAACATAATGTGACCAATTAAATGAGACTCATAAAAATAAATCAAGATCAATTCACCCATGAATTTTTAACTCATAATGAAATGAAGATCAACACAACATAATAGGTTTTATAATAAATTTAACATAAATATGAAAATCATGACTCATGATGAAATCAACAAAGCAATAAGACTCAATTGTTGTCAACCAACCAATGCATGCATTATTAATTTTATTCAAGTAACTAAATGTGGTGTGTGTATGGGTTTGATAGAGTATCTCAACTCAAAATGTAAGTATCTACACCACCTCTCTAATGATACTCTCCCTCTATACTACTTCTAAGGGTGGGATAGTCTTGAAACTATCACAATCAAACAAATGGATAGTTAATATGAAATCATAATAATAATAAGAATATAATCATAAATAAACTATTGAATGTAAATAATTTACAAATTAAATCAATAATTGTGATCATAAATCCTAATAAAATATATGTAATAACTATCCATCAAGGTACTGATCATGAAAATAAACCATATAATTAGCAATCATATAGCATGCATGTATATAAATCATACCTAAAATCAAAACCATAAATCAATAGTCTCATAACCCATTATTAATTCCTAAACAATTTTGTAACAGTAGGACAAAATGTGAAACCCTTCCCCCTAAAATAGGTCATCATCTCAGTCACATTTAATTTAACAAAAGTATTGGCAATAAAAACATTGTTCAATAGAAATATAAATAATGTTCAATATAAATATTATTTAAATAATGAGGAAATAGCCTCAAGATTCCCTAATAGTCCTACCATGTATCACTATCATCAAAATATTAGTCCTACTAGACCTTTCACTTAGAAAATTCTTTATTACACAAGCTAATCCAATGAGTTTTATTTATTCATTTTAGTTCTACTATTACCCCACATGGATCTTGAACCTATAATGCATTCCAATCCAAAACATGTCTAGGATAAACAATATACTTATTAAGATATGATACAAGAAAAAAATGTATTTAAGCTAAATCTTGTGGTGAATCAAGTATATATGATACATGATTGATAACTTATATAACCTAAAATCTTACCAATTATCTTGGTGATAACTTAGCTTATTTCTAAAACTTTATTTCACTCTTTTGGGGTTTGACCCATACAACAACTTTGTCTCCAATTGAGAATTATCTTGATATCCTTTTTAGATGATCATTAATTTTATGACTATCATTGGATTAAACCAATTTCTACTTTAATAATTTTATTTTTTCTTCCATTTATACAAGCATGTCAATCTTAAAGGCCTCTTTATCTTACACTTTATCCCAACTGATTTGTGTTATACACATATTACCATATAATTCCTCAAAAGGAGCCATTTTAATATCTAATTGGTATGAGTTGTTATGATCAAATTCAACCAATGGTGGGTATTCCTCCCATTTTCTTTATTTTTCCATGAAACACATACTCAAAATATCTTCCAAGATCTAATTTATTCTCTCTATTTTCCCATATGTTTCTTGATTGTAAGTTGTACTAAATTCTAACTATGTTCCCAAATATAAATTGAGAGTCTAGAAAAACCTAAAATTCATCTTAGGGTCCCTATCTAAAATAATATTATCCAAAAACCCATGTAATCTATATAATTATTTCAATTGAGAAACTTTGGTGAGTTTATCCACAACTACCAAGATCATGTCATGATTTTTTATAGACATAGGATAACCTTGGGTAAATTCCATGATAATAACATGCCACTTTCATTTAGGTATGGAATATTGTTAAAATAACATATTAGGATGAACATATTCATCCTTGATATGCTGACACTCCAAGAATATAGACACAAAATCAATTGCATCTTTATTGATTCCCTTCCAAAAATATAATGGTTTTAACTCTTTTAGAAACTTAGTCACTCCATGATGCCCTGAATAAGGAGATTTTTTTAATTCCTTTAGCATAATATTCCTTAGAGTTTCCCTTCTAGGAACATATATTATACCATTTTACCTCAAGAGTCCATCATTCTCAAATTATAAACCTTAGTATCTATGGTTTTGAGAATTTTCACCCAAAGCTTTCTTAACCTATTGATAGAATTCATCTCCAGTTGAGATATTTTCTACCTAATCCTAAAAATTACTTATTTTATTATTATAGACAAATACACAATGTACCTTATATGACTAAGGTCATCTCAACTATATTATCTTTGCTCTTAATGTAGTTAATTTTGAAATCATAGTCTGATAGAAACTCTAACCACTACCTCTTATAAGGATTAAGGGTAGGCTTGGTAAACATATATTTAAGACCCAAGTTACCAAATTTTTTTTTAAATGGCTTACCCAAAAAATAATGCCTCCAAAAATGTAAATCATGAACTATGATAGTGAGTTCTAGGTCATGATGAACATGATTTATTTCATAAGTCTTTAGTTTCCTAGATTTATATGCCACAACTGAACCATCCTAAATAATAATTCCTGCTAAACCATCTACTAAAGCATCTATTATAACTAAAAAAATTCCATTCAAATCCATAATCCATAACACTAGTCTTAAAGTAAGCCTTTGATTATGAACCTAAAAGAATTCTTTACACTTATCAGACCACACAATATTATACTCTTTTCACTTAAGAGAGGTAATATAATTAGTTATCTTAGATAAATTTGGTATAAAATTCTTGTAATACCCTTCTAAACCCATGAAAATATGTACCTCATGCCATTTTTGGGCATTGGCTATCTTATAATGTCTCTAATACTAGATAGATCCACTAAAATTCCCTCTATTGAAATAATGTGCCCCAAGTATTATACTTTTATTTGGAATAAAACACACTTGGATAAATTTATAAAGAGTTTGTGATTATACAACTATTACAAACCTAAATGGAATTTCTCAACATACTCTTATTAAATTTTTGATTAGATAAGAATATCATCTAAAAAGACTAGCCATAACTAACCAATATAGTCTTTGAACACACTTTTCATGAGATTCATGAATGTTGTTGGTGCATTTGTTAATCCAAAATTACATATTATAAACTTGTAATTCCCATAATCAGTGTTGGAATTTATTTTCATAGTATATTCCTCTTGTATTATAATCTAATGGTAACCAACATGAATATTAATCTTTAAAAAGATTGTTACAACATGGTTTTGATAAAAAAAAGTCATCAATGTGAGGTAATGAATACATATTCTTAATATTTTCATTATTAATCATGTGGTATTCAATGCATATATGAATGGCTCTATCCTTATTCTTCATAAAGAATATAAGTGAAACTCAATTTGAAACACTTGGTTTAATTAAAACCTTGGGAGACATCTCTTGAAGTTGTGCCTTCAACTCAATCAACTCATTTTTTGCATCCTATGTGGTTACTTATACTATATTTCTGACCATAGAATGTTGTCAATGGTGAATTATAATTCCCTTTTGGGAGGAATCCTTGGTAAATATTCTAGAAAAACATCCCAAAATTCTTGTAGAAAAGGATAGTCTTCCAAAGTGGGTCCCTTAGCTTCACTAATTTCATCTATTTTGACTAGGAATTCTTGACATTCCTTTCATTGAACATTATTCAATTGAATGGATTAAATTTTCCTAAGTCTCAACTCCTTCTGAGTTCCTTAGATTTGGGTTTAATTTCCCAAATCATTAAACTCTCAAACTTTTTAAGGAAATAATTCATTTTGGCATTAGTCCGAAAGACCAATTCACTACTAGGGTCATGCCATATGACTTTAGTGGTGTTACATAAAGATAAAAAACCATGGCGAGTTTATCAAATGAAATTTTATCCTCAACAAGAAATCTATTAACCTTGCCCTTAGACTCATTCCCACACTATAATAACCAATAATTTTCTATAAAACTAGCCTTATGTTGAGACCAACATACCCCCATTTTTTTTGCTTTTGCTAAAATGGGACCCTTGTGAATGTTTCAAAACATATGTGTTCTAGATTGAATGTGAAATTGTTATTCTCTCTCGAAATTTGAATGTAATTCAATACAAAAGGAGCCTCAATGTATCTAGTTGTGATTATGTTTCATGAAGTAATGTTGATAATGATTGTCTTTAAGGTGATTAGTTTTAGGTTCTATGGAAAAAGATAGGGTTCTTAAGTAGTAGACCCTAGGGGATTGAATTTGAACATCCATGGGAAAATTTTAGTGGGAAATTAAATTTCCTTTCAATGATAGAAATTCTAAGTATAAATTTATTTTAAGCTTTGGTTATGTTTTTTAACACGACCAAACATTAATATAAAATCAAGACTTAGACCTCTTATTTTCACCTTTAAAACTTGAGATTCCTATTAGATTAACTATGTTTTTATTAAGGTTTAAATATCTTGGTGTTTGTAAGCACAAACAAAATTTTAAAGGTCAAAACCTTAGTCTAAACCTTTATACATATTGGGCCTTAACTTAAAACTTGTGTACTTTTGTATATCTAATGCCTCACATTGAATCAAAGGATTTGATCCAATGATGTGAACCAAAGTTGACATCAAAAGGGAGACCAATCACTATCAAGCATTCATCTTATGATCCAATGGTCCTCACTACCTCCAGGGATTTGATCTAATGGTAAACATCAACCCCAAATCCCTAACAATTATTGAGAACCTAATGCATGTCACTCAATCATTAGATTAAAATAATTCCATTATCTTAAAATTGATAACATTGATCCCATCATTTTATGTTTGTGAGGACATAGTTAATGTTACTGATCCTATAAAATTTAACCTATACAACTTTTCAAAGCCTAAGAAAATGGGGCATTTATAAAGACCCTTTCAAAGGAATTCCTAAATTTTTTACATAAAATGAATTATAATAAAATGCCTTAACCTAAGTTAATTTGTGTTTCTTAATATAAAAGGACTTTAGGAACATCATTTTAAGTATAAGTTTATATAGACATAAGATTGATTAAAAGGTGTGCATCTTGAGGGATCCAATGGTGATCACTCATGTGTTGGATTTGATCTGATAGTACATCAAACTTAAATAATTTTCAAAGGATTTGAAAACTTGACACATGGCCTACCCATAGTTAGGGTAACTAATAGGGTACATAGAGCCTCATGAGGAGGATGTGTGGTAGCTTTCCATTCAAAGGATGAAAATTAGATGAGACCCACTTAATAAATATGCTTAATTAAATAACTTGGACCTTGTAAAAATCAATAGAAATTAGTCACCCACTAGACTTGATCCAGTGGTGTGATGAACCCAAAGACTTTTCAAAGGCCCCACAGACTCAACATGTGGCTAATGCATGGCTAGGATAACAACTGGTACGAGTAAGTAGAATGGGGAAGATTTGTCAAGGTGCCAAGTTACATATCCATGAAATTAAATATCAAGGGACCAATAAGAACATAGGAACTTGGATTTGGATTATTATAGAAAAATAAAGAAAGCATTTGTAAGCCAACAAATAGTCTCTAACTAGAATTTATGAAAATTGCCATGCAAGGCACTGAGCCACACCACATAGGCTCCACGTAAGCATGGAGAATCAAAATAAAAGATATCCTAAGATTGAAACTATATAGAGAATTAGGATAAGGTCCCATAAAATCTAAGTCATGTATAATATTAATAAATTATATATTTCCACTATTAAAGCTCAAAAACCATAAACTCTCTATAAATAAGACCTGAGTAAGCTTAATTGGTCACAAAGCAATCACAATAGCATAATTGAACCTTGAATTAAGTACCCTAGTGAAACCTTTAGAAACATTGAAAATTTAATTCAATGTCATCAATGGTTGTAGGTAGGCAATAGACGAAGATGGAAGAAAAACTTTACCTAACTTAAAATAGTGAGGGAAGGATCTTCAAAGACAAAATTGGACTTGACAACCCTAAACATGTATGGAATCAAGAATTGGTTCAAGTTATTATTCCTTGTGGAGGAATTTCAACCAATTTCCTAAGAGGAAAAGATTAATGCCACTACACACCATATATATAATGACCTAGTCTTAATTTAGCTTGCAGGCCTCCACCATGTTATAGTTAAACCAGAGGTAATGCATTATATCAACCTCCTTACTCCCATTTTCATTGATTTTAGAATATATGGGGAATGGATAATTCTAGAGGGAATAACTAATAAAGTTTCATGTATTTCTCCTATGGCATTAAAAATTTATTACAATATCCTTTTGCCTCATATTGATCTCCCATCCTTGAGAGAGTGGACAAACACCCAAAACCTAGATTCAGTCCTTGCACCTTAGTTAATCCAAGGCTCCCATATTTTGTGGTCCCTTGATGGTGGGATTCATAATGTATAATTTAGGAAGTGTTTTAGGATAGCTATGACCTTACTGAATAGATCCTTTTGGTGCACCTTCCAATACTTATGTAAATAAAGTCTAGGTATCTTACATTTATTACATGTTGGAGTAGAACTTAACTCCTTCCATTGGAGACCTAATAAGCTTTTTATTTACCAAATAACTCATATCCATCAAAATAAAGACATATAAGTAATTATTTATGATGTCCTAACTTTTAAATTCACTTTTAGCCTTTATATATTTCTTTGGCATCTAAAATTGGTCCCCTGATGGTAGGACCACTATCTCTTACCACTACTCTAAATTGCATATAATTAAATATAATAACCACATGAAATTTATCTATGATGTTGTTTTCCCAACTACCTATGAGGTAATCACTAGTGTCCCTATGCCAAGACTCCACCCTTAAATCAAAAATCAAGTATAAGCCATGGTGGATGTATGGTTCTATTCAGATTACACTATAATAAGAATAGAAGGAGTCATGATTCAACCCTACCGATTGCCCATTCATGTCCCTAGTAAGATGATAGAGTAAGAGATTGCCTATAAAATAATCCAAGGTGTAGATGGGATATGCAAGAAAAATAAGAAATCTTAGCTCCACCCCTTTCCATTAGACATTGGTAGGATTGTGATCAAGGATTAGAAATAACTAAAAATTATGGTGATCCATAGAATTTATTTTGATTTCCAGCTAGATGACCTTAAGATGTGGGACCCTAATAATAGAGTGACCAACTACATATAATATAAAAATATCCCCAATATTGAATACAAACATCAACTAAGCATGGGAGATGGTATTTATACAAAGGAAAACAACTTTTAAGAGGTTGTATCTAGGATCAATGGCTATAATATCTAGTTGGAGCGTAGGATGGCTAGAGATAATAATCCCTTAGGAGAGAGATGGAAACTACATCCCTTGAGTTATCACTTGTTACTAGGACCATTTGGGACTATTCATTAGGAGCCACCTATTAGAGGATAATCTTTTGATATTTAATGATTAGAATTGACAAAACTGCCCCAATTTGGGCAACCTGAGGATATAAAAGGAAAAGTTAAAGTTGTGGTTAAAGAGATAAAGATAAATCATATATCTAGTTAAGGTCCTCAACCATAGGCATCCCCATAGATGCCTCCTTCCCTAGTAGAAATCATTAGAATGATTACCCTAGAGGTAGGAGAAATAGTGGAGAGTGCCCTTATTGACATTATAGTTGCCTATGATTTTGATAGGGACAAAGGTTCCTCTAATGTAATAAGCAAGTATTTGATCCCACTAGATGGAGGAAAGAGACAATTAGAATTGGACTTGGTTCCCTTGGTACCTAAAAATAAGCCTAGGTTAACCTTCACTCACCCTACCAGTGAAGTTAACCTCTTCAGTGATGAGAACCTATTTATGGACCAACCATTCCTTACTAGTTTATTTATGGGAAGTTACAAAAGATCACATCTCCCTCTCCATCATGGGCCTTAACCCAAGTTGTCATAGATGTGTAGGATAATTTCAAGCCATGGATCTAAGACATTATAAATAGATAGGTAGAGAGAAAGATCCAAATCCTTCATGACAAAGAAAGATATATAATTGACACCCCAGGGGCCTCTAGGAGTTCAAATGTAGAAATTCTTGAGAAACCACAATTTAAGGAGTTTGACAAAATAGTGCATTTTAGATCTAGATACATCAAGTTTAGAGACAATAGTGACAAATAAGGCCATTATTGGCATTGAGGATTTCACCTTTTAAAAGGTGGAACCTCTTGTGGGCTTAACTCCTTTTCAAGGATAGGTAGTAGGGGAGCATCCTATCCATCAAGGGGATTTAACTAGTTTGATGTTGGCACAACTAGCAATAATTATGGCCAGAATCCAAGGAATGAAGCAAAGGATCCTCAACTTGGAGAAGGAGAAGCAAGATTTGGAAGGTCAAGTCCTACTCTCAATTATTGAGGATATATTATAAGTGCTAAATAAATATTTGCTAGATACATTTGAGAATTTAAAGAACATTAGGCTTAGATTAAGTGCCTTAAAACATCAAGCTAAGATGGCACCAACTTTAATCACCAATTGGTAGGATTCTCAAGCTCAGATGATAGAACTCATTAAGGTGCATAGGACAAAGCAGGCCCTTGACTTCAAGATCATCAAGCTTATACATTTAGATATCCTCATGGTAGTTTGATGGATAGTCAATAATAATTGATCACTTGATGTAGTAATGTTAACAACTTCATCAAGGAAAATAAGGACTTGGTAAGCAAAATAAATAAACTTTTGGGGAACATGTTGGACAACCCTTCTCAAACCACTGCTATGGACCTGATTAGTGATGAAGAATTAAAGAAGAGAGTTGGTGTCCATATCTAGGGAATTAATTACAATAAAGGCCATTCTACCAAGGATAATGATAATATCCTTGACACCATCCTTACTTTAGGGAAGCAAATCTAGAAAGCACAATGTATCAAGGAACCCATGGCTAAGGTTGACAAGGAATTTGACACATTTGAAAATTAGAAAGAGGTTTGTCTAATGAAACTTGTAGTGTATTTTGAGCTAATAAAATATCAATATACCAAGGTGAAATACTTCCTCAAATAGGGCTAATCAAGGGGCCCACTACCAACATAATTTATAAAATAATATCCCTTTGTAACAAATATATGCTAGCCTATTAGCATATATGGTTTCCTTTTGTCAATTTTTATGTAGTAGGTCATATACATTATAATATTTGTATTAAGGATAGTTGTCCTTATCTTGCATGTGGATATTTTGAAAAATTTAACTTGTGAACCACCTATTTTTCCTATAAATAGGTACAGGATTACCATTTTGTGAGAAAGAGATTTTGTGCAATTGTATACTATGAGCATTTAATATAACTAAGGAATTTTGAAAAAAATGTCTTTATAGTTTGTCAAATGTCAATATTGTCTCTCAGTTGCATGTTATCATCTAAAGTTTGAAGGATTATTCATACTTTAAGTCACATTATCTATCATTAGATTATTGATTTATGTTAATTCTAGATTAACTGTAAAGATCTCAAGTATACTTCATTTTATTTTGATCTACATTTGGATGTGTTTAGGCTATTCAGACCATAGTAGTAAACATTTAAAGTAAACTTGGTTATTACTTATGATTTTTATATTCCATGTAAAATTTTCTTAATTTGTGATGTAATATGAGTTCATGTTATTTTATAACATAAATCAGTTCATGTGTGCTCAAAGTAATTAAAATTTTGTCATAATATTTGAGATGAGAATTTACAATCATGTTTCCTCTATACCTTACCCTTCTTTTTTCTTATTTTTATCAAGACTCACTTTAGTTTAAAGATCATTATTAATATTCATTTATATTAATCTAGAAATCATCAAATTCATAAAGATCCAAAGATTTAGACTCTAATGGCTCCCAACCACTAAACTAAACAAATATTGTGGATAATTCTCATACTCTACTTCTATTCCACCACATACATCACTAAATTGTCATAAAATTCAACTCATTCCTTGTATTTTCTAATTCTAAAATGAGAAGTATTCATCAACATTGAAGAGCACATGTGGTACATTTAGAAGCATCAACAAGAGGAAGCTTTGCTGATGCTAGAAGGAGGGCCTGAAATCTTTAAAGATCTTTGATAGTTTTGGTGTATTTGGTCAAAGATCACTCTATATTTTACATGATTATATTTATTTTAGCATAAATTGTGTAAATATTGGTGACCTTCATAGTTTCATATTGGTCTTTAGGTTTTCTTAGACAAAGAGTGATATTCTTTGAATACATATGCTTAATTCTAGTAAATATAGCTTCTAGTGCTAAGAATTCATTAGTATTTGAAATTAGAATGGCTTATTCTAGTTAAAATTGAAAATTATTTATCAATTAGAAGTTTTTTTGAGTCATAAGTTGTAAAGAGTGGTCATCTTTGCATAATTCAACTCATCTTTGAGCTTGTTTAGTCAAAGATTAATGTCGTTTGTCCTATTACAAGCAAATCCTTGCAAAAAAAGCTTACTATACGAGTTAATATTAATTATCTATGAAGATATAACTTTACTCATTATATTTTAAATAGGATCCTTAATCCTCAATCTAGCATTACTGAGGATCAAGACTAGATCACATTCAGAGACTAGAGAACCCTTGCTCAAGCTAGAAATCCATAGAAGAACTAGGAAAGATAAAGGAAGGCATTGGCATTCTAAGTCTCTACCATCTTCACCCTTGTAAGGGATTCCTATGTTTGATCTTCATTTAAATATGGTATGGATTGGAAGTTCCCCCATCATATATACCAAGTTTGGTTCATGACTTACCACATAAACTTGAAAAATATTTACTAGTATTTAGTCTAGTTGGTATTGCAACTATGGAGGAACATGTTAAATCTTTCAAAGCTACATTAATATTTTTAAATGTTATTCATGAAGATGTAGCATGTAGGTTGTTCCCATTTACATTCAGATATGTTTCATATGAATGGTTCATTAATTTAACTAGCAATTATATTATCTCATGGAATAACTTTGACACTATATTGATCAATTTAGAAAGATCGTAAGTCCCTATGTCATCTATCATCAATTCAAAACTATTAAGAGAGATACAATTGAACCTATTAGGTATTTTAATGATTGGTTTCAAAATATGTTTATTCATAGCATGGATCTATATAAACCTAATAAAGCTCTAGCTCTGGAGGTTTACAAAGATGTTGTTGACCCCATGACTTTTATATTTCTTACAAGATCTATCCCAGTTATCATCATATTAGCTGAAGCTTATTCTAAAGTAGTGGTTATTAATGACCAAATGTAACCCCTAGGATAAATGGATTATTATGTCCCTAAGGTTAATCCTCAAATGCCTACATTAAACCTTTTCCCAAATAATAACCAAAATACTCCAACATTAAACCAGTTCCCTACATTGAATGTATTACCTAGTAGCCATGTTACCCCTAATCAGAACATAGGTTTCTTGAGCCATCAAGCTACAAATGGATCTCATATTAATGACTAGAAGGCTTTAGTGCCTATCAATGGTATTAACAATATCCAAGGTAAAAATGTTGAGACTCTAAAGAATGAGATTAAATCTATATTTAAAATGGTCTAAAAGTTCAATATAGACTTTTTCCAATTACAAAAGCAAGTTGGTAATGATAATGACAACCCTATAAGGAACTTCACTTTCCAAAAAATTAATAGGCCTCTAAATAGATCTCAAAATGATAGTTTCTAAAATAAAAAAGTTAATGAGCCTTCCTCTATAAAAAAAGACTATGGATATTAGTCTTACTAATATTGCCTTACCAGACTATTGCACAGTTCATGCTACCTCTAAGCATGATGAGATTAACTGCATTCAATTTTACAAATCATTTGAAGATTTCCAAGAGGAACTTGATACATTTGAAATGGTTAAAAACAAAGATGCTACTATAGGTCTTTTTAAATCTAAACCATTTGACCAAGTGCATATGGTAAAATTTTTTCAATTCCCTTTTTAAGAAGATAATGATCCTAAGAATATCCCTAAAGAGATTCAAGTATTTCAATATTTCTTGAAGACATATCCTTTGAGAAAGAGGGAGAAATAACAACCATTGACCACTTCTACTCCACCTAAAAACAATGGGACTCTTCTATACATTGTATCAAATAATAATCCTAAACATTTCAAAGGAAGATTTTCCAAACCTATTATTGATCCTTCAAGCAAAATTGGTTACAATATTGTGGAAGATATGAAAAATATTAAATCCAGCATCACTCTACATGATCTAACTCAAATCGTAGAACAAAGAGACTTACTCCTGGAATCCTTGTCCAAGAATCTTGGCAAACCCCATAAGAGAAATAATTTAAATGTAATTATTCAAGTAACCAAACCAGAGTCCCCACCCTTCTTGCTTATAGTTATGATATTTGGGAAGAATCTCCATAATTGTCTTTTAGATTTTGGAGCTTTAACCAACATCATGCCTATTGAGATATGTGAATAACTCATGTTAACACCAATCAAGATTGATAGGATGGTTACTCAATTAGATAAATGAATATTTAAGGACATTGGGGAGTTATTGAATGTGTATATGTAATTGGCTAGTGAACCAATGGTTCAACAATTCATTGATACACTAGTGGTGGATATTCCTAATGATTATGGATTGTTCTTGAGTAGATAATGGACTAAGGACTTAAATGGTTAAATGTTCTATTGATTGCTCACACTTATGGCTACCTTGGAAAGGTGTGACAAATTAGATAAAAGTAGAAAGGGAATCTAAAATGAAACACATGATAACAGAATGCAATGCTATCAATGAAAGGGTAAACTTCCTAGATTTTGATCTTGGAGTTTCACTTTAGAAACAACAAAGGAACCTAGTTCAAATAGCTCTCCTCTAATACCTGGCCTATGGAATTTATATGTTGATGGTGGCAAATGTAAATCAAAATTAGGGGCTAGTATTATATTGATATACCCTTTATAAAAACAATACCACGTATCTTATAGGCTAAAATTCCCCTGTACCAATAATTTAGATGAGTATGAAGCTCTCATCTTAGGATAATAGCTTACCATCAAGCACAAGGTCAAGGAACTCCTTCTTTATGGAGATTATAAACTTGTAGTTAATCAAGGAATAAGTACGTGTGCAAGCTATCTTATCTTAAGAGGTACAAATTTAGAGTTTGGGACTTAATGGAATATTTCAATGCCTTCAATATCTTGTCTATCCCCAGTGAAGAAAAAGAATTTGCTGATGAGCTTTCCTCTACTACAGCGTACCTCATACTTAATCACGATTCTTAAAACCTTAGTATTGAGCTTGTACCATGTCCCTCAATTCTTGATAACATAAATCACTTCCAAGTTTTTAATGATGATAAATAAATAATGTATTTCTTGACTAATTTTGGAGCCTTTGAATCTCACATTATTGATGATCTTGATGAAACATTCCTCAAAGGGAACTTAATGGTAAAATCATCAAACTAAGTGATAATAATATAACCAAAGGGATGATCTCAGTAGAAAGACTATTTGATCTTGATAAGATTTATGAATCACCTAAGGAACCCAAGGTAAGTGGTAAATATTATCATAAAATAAACCTTGGCCCACATGCTTAGCCCCGAATGGTGAATATATGGAAGGCTTGCACTAAAATGGAAAATAGAAAACCTAGATAGTTGCTTACAAAATACAAAGATGTAATTTATTAGTCCTATGAAGATCTAAAATATTTGATCCAAGCATTATTAATCATACTATACCACTCTAGGAGGGTTTCAAACCCTTTTTATATAACCAAAGACTAGTTAACCCTATTTTACAACCCATGATATTTAAGCAGGTAAAAAACTAATAGATGCAAGAATTGTGTATCTTATTAGGCATTCCACTTGGATTACAAACTTGGTCCTAGTAAAAAAAAGGAATGGGGAAATAAGATTATGCCTATATTTTATAGATCTAAAAATAATATTTAAAAAGGACAATTACCCGTTACCTTCTCTAGACTAAGTTATCAAAGTTGTTTCAGGATCTCCCATGATGTCCTTTTTGGATGGATTCTCTAGATATAAACAAGTGCTTATTGCTTTAGAGGACAGGATTAAAATAAATTTTACTACTAAAAATAGGTAATGCACATTTGGATTAAAATAGAATGCCTTTTGGATTAATTAATGCAAGGGAAACTTTTTAGAGGGCCATGACCATGCTTTCCAAGGTCTAGTGGGCAAATGCATCATCATATATATCGACAATCTCATAGTATTATTTAAAAATAGAGAGGAACATTTCATGCATTTGAGATAAGTATTTGACAGATGTAGCAAGTATGGTATATCTCTTAACCCAAAGAAAATCATATTCTATTTCACTAAAGGAAAATTCTTGGGGCATGTCATTACCAAATATGGGATCTCTATAGATCTTAATCGAGTGGAAGCCATTTTTAAAATTGAGCTGCCTAATAGCCAAAAATAACTAAAGTCATTCTTTGGAAAAATTAACTTCATGAGGAAGTTTATTTTAGGTTTTGTTAATATTATCAAACCTTTGAATGATATGCTTAATAAATATGCTAAAATTTATTAGAATGAAGAACCCAAGAAAACATTTGCTAACATTAAAAGGAAATCAGTCAAACCCTAGTCTTGATAAGTCCTAAATTTTCAAAGGCTTTTATTTTATATTCATTTGGTGCACATAGAAGAGTATGATATAGAGATGAAAATTACCAAATTAGTGAAACTTGAAGGTTCGGTTTAGATTATTGCCAATATTAACCCAAGCTCCATGTCATACAAGTGGATCAATAGAACTTCCAACCCAATGAATGGTATGACTATTTAATGGATCTTCTCATTAGAGGTAATTATCCCCCATGACTCACCATATAATATAAAATATCTTTAAGGATTAAAGAATCCCATTACCTCATCAAAGATGGAGTACTTTATAGGAAAACATTTGAAAGGATCTACTTAAGATGTGTGTCAAAAGAAGATGCCTCTCAAATCATGTCTACTTTCCATGAAAAGTTGGGTAGTGGACATCCTTTAAGGAGAACTATAGCCTATAAGATTCTTAGGGCTGGGTATTATTGGCCCACCCTTTTCAAAGATGCATATAAACATGTGAGGGAGTGTCATTCATGCTAGATCTTGAGTATAAAATATCCAAAGGTAACCGTGCCTTTAAAACTAATGATGGTGGATAAGCCTTTTTCATAATGAGGATTAGAATTGATAAGAGTGATCAACCCCAATTATTCTAAAGGTCACAAATATGGCCTAACTACTATGGACTACTACACTAGCTGGACTAAGGTAGTAGCCACGAAACAATGTAGAACAGAAGAGGTCATTCATTTTTTAGAGGAAAATATTTGCACTAGATATGGAACCCCAGTTTCCTTAGTTTGTGATAGTGGATTTGACATCATAGCCATTGAATTGATGGAATGACCTTATGACCAAGGCATTGCACTTAAGTTTTTCTCCAATCAATATCCTTAGGGAAATGGTGTTTCTAAATCCACAAATGAAAACTTGATGAAAGCCATCAAAAAGTCTATTGAAGATAAACCCAAAACATGGCATAAACTCCTTAAGTTTACATTATGTATAGATAGAATTAGGATCAAACAAGCACTCAAGGCTTCACCATTTTTTTGGTAAATGGTTAGGATCCTATCTTTCTAATCACCTTGAAGTTTCCTACATTCACATTCATGCAATAATACATGGAGGATAGCTAGGAACTTGCTAATTCCAAGATATTGGACATCATTCAAATGGAAGATGCTAGGGAAAAGGCATTTGTAGACTTCAATAGGAACTAATCAACCATGAAAATATGGTTTGATAAAAGGTCCAAAGTAAAGGTGTTTGGGTAGGTTTAACTAGACCTCTTATGAGACAAGGCATCAGAGCCTAAAGGCAAACATGGAAAGTCCATCCCCTTATGGATTCATACATACCAAATTACAAAAATATTAGTCAATACTTTCAAGTTGAAGGATCTTCAAATAACAATGTTTACTTTTCCCACCAATGGGCAATACCTCAAGCATTAGTTTGTTTTGGACCCACCAGTGGTCTTCATCGAATAAATCTATAATATTTTTAAGGTTAGAGTAGGTAGGCTAGTTAGTTTCCTTTCTTGATTTGTTTTTTACTAGGATTGTATATATTTGTTTGCTTATGTTTATTTATTTATTGTTGTTTATTTGTTTGTGTTTCATCTTTTCTATATGGTTGTGTTCCTTGCTTTTATTAAAGTGTCATAGATTATATTCATTTAGAATTTATAAAAAAATGTGAGTATGAATCTTACAAAATTGAAAATGAGGTGGAGATAAAGCATCATGATGCAACCAAGGGCACTGACATAGATAGGTATAAAAACTAAATGTTTCAAAAATATTCAAACCTTATTATGAATCAAAGCTTGGTTTTAAGAAAAATCATATGTGTATAATGTGAATTTAGTTTTTTAATTCACATTCATTCTTACACTTAAAAAACATCCTTGTTTGGGATTAAAGTTTCAACTAAAGGAGAGTATCCTAAGGCTAGGACATTTGACCAAATCCTTAAACCTAGCTATCCTAGCTCCCAACCTCTGTTAAGAACAAAAATAAAGAAATAATTAGTGTTAAATCAAAAGATGCAAAGTCAAAAGCGATTCAAGAAATATCCATTAGGGCTATGTACATTTGGTTGGTAGTGGATCAAGGCCATGAGTGAAATTAAAGGTATCTCTATTCAGACTATATATGCCTAGCTAACAGCAGAGCAATGCCCAAGCCTCCCATAAAGTAAGAACACTTATTCCTAAGAGAATATTTAATTATAATCAAAGTAAAATGAAATGTCCAAAAGGATATGAACCTAGATGTTGATTATTGAAGTCTCATGACAAACAGTAAGTGGAATCAAAGCACACACTACATGTATTTGTTTTAATTTCTAGGTTTAAATTTTAAACATAAGAGGTTTGTTTCAACCAAGAACTAATTTAGGAGATGGTATATGTCAAAATGAGATAAAAATAACTTATGTATAGGTCTAAACTAGATCCTTGGGTTCCAACATATTTCTACATTCCCCTTGTGAGTCACCATTTTTTGAAACCAACATACCCTCATTTTTTTTGCTTTTGTTGAAAGGGGACCCATGTGAATTTTTCAAAACATCTATGTTCTAGATTAAATGTGAAATGGTTATTCTCTCTTTAAATTTAAATTCAATTCATTAAAAAAATGAGACTTGATGTATTTGGTTATGATTATGTTTCATGAACTAATGTTGCTAATGGTTGTCTTTAAGGTGATTAGTTGTAGGTTTTATGGAGAAAGCTAGTGTTCCTAAGTAGTAGACCCTAGGGGTTTGAATTCGAACATCCACAGGAAAAGTTTAGTGGGAGATTATATTTCCTTTTGATAATAGAAATTATAAGTCTAACTTTATATTAATCTTTGATTATGTCTTTTAACATGACCAAACATTAATATAAAATCAAGACTTGGACCTCTTATTTTCCCCTTTAAACCTAAGAGCACTTTTGGATTAACTAGGTTTTTATTAAGGTTGACATATCTTGGTGTTTGCAATCATGAAAAAAATATTAAAGGTTAAAACTTAGTCTAAACCTTTATACATATTAGAACTTAACTTAAATATCATGCACTTTTATAGATCTCATGCCTTGCATTTAGTCAAACTATTTGATCCAATGGTATGAACCAAATCCAACACTGAAAGGGAGACCAATCATTATCAAGAATTTAGATTATGATCTAGTGGTCCTTGCTACCTCAAGGTATTTGATTCAATGGTATGCATTGACCTTGAAGCCCTAGGAATTATTAAGATCCCAATGCATGTCACTAAGTCATTGGACCAAAGTAATTTCATTGTCTTAAATTTGACAAGCTCACTCCCATCATTTTACATCCATGAGGACCTAGTTGATGTTATCAAGCACATCAAATGTAACCTACACAACTTTTGAAAGCATAAGCAAAGGGGGCATTTCTAAATACCCTTTAAAATGAATTCCTAGCATTTTTACGTAGAATGACTTAGCATAAAAGGCCTTAACCTAAGTTAATTTATGTTTTTAACATAAAGTGACCTTAAGAACATCATTTTAAGTATAAGTTTTATAGTCATAGGATTGATTAAAAAGTGTGCATCTTGTAATATCTAGTGGTGATCATTCACCTATTGGATTTTATCCAATGGTGCATCAAACTTGAAGACTTGTCAAAGGCTTTGATAACTCAACATGTGGCCTACCCATGGCCAAGGCAACTGATAGAGGTACATAGAGCCCCATGAGGACACATGATAGTTTACCATTTGAAGGATGAAAATTAGATGAGGCCCACTTAATAAATAAGCTTAATTAAATGACATGGACCTTTTAAAAATAAATGGTGATCAGTCACCCACTATATTTGATCCAATGGTGCGATGAGCTTGAATAATTTTCAAAGGCCCCATGAACTTAACACATGGCTAATGCATGGCTAGGATACTAACTAGTAGGAGTAAGTAGCATGCATAAGATTTACCAGCGTGCCTAATGGCATAGCCATGAACTTAAAGATCAAGGGACCAATAAGAACATAAGAACTTGGATTTAGATTATTGGATCAGAATAAATAAATATTTTAAAAGCCAATGGCTAGTCTCCAACTAGCATTTATGAAAATTATCATGAAAGACAGAGACATGCCACATAGGCTCCATGTAAGCATGGACAATCAAAATCAAAGATCTCCTAAGCATGAAAGTGTAGAGGGCATGATAATAAGGTCCCATCAAATCTAAGGCATGTATAAGATTAAGAGATTGCATATTTCAACCATTAAATCTTAAAAACCCTAAACCCTCTATAGAAAAGACCCAAGATGGCTTAATTGGTCACAAAGTAATCATAATAACATGATTGAACCTTAAAGCAAGTACCATAATGAAACCTTTGGTGACCTTGACAATTTAATTTAGTGTCATCAATGGTGATGGGTAGGAAACACATGAATATGGAATCATAACTTTACCTAACTTTAGATAGTGAGGGAAGGATCTTCAAAGACAGAGAGCTAGACCTAACAACCCTAAACATGCATGGAATCAAGAACTAGTCTGATTTATTCATCCTTGTGGAGGAATTGAAACCAATTTATAAAGAGGAAAAGAAGAATACCATTGTGCACTAGAGATATAATAACCTAGTATTAATTTAGTTGGTAGGCCTCCACTATGCTAGATCTAAACTAGAGAAAAATACATTATATCAACCTCCTTAATCCCATTTTCATTGATTACAAAATAGATGGGGAATGGATCATTCAAGATGGAAGCACTAATAAGGTTGCATGAATCACCTCTATGGCCTTCAAAACTTATTACAAGCTTCCTTTTCCTAAAATTGATCTCCCATCCTTGACAGAGTGGATAAACACCCAAAACTTATATTCAATCCTCACACCTTTGTTAATCGAAGGCTCTCATGTTTTTAGGTCCCCTAATGGTGGGATTCCTATTGTATAATTTAGGGAGGGCATTAGGATATCTTTGAACTTATTTAATAGAGCCTTTGGTTCCCCTTCCACTACTTATGTAAGCAAAGCTTAGGTATCTTACATCCACTGCATGTTGGATCATAACTTAACTACTCCCACTAGAGACCTAATAGGCTTTCTCTTGGCTAAACAATTCATATCCATCAAGAGAAAGACATCCAATAAATTATTTATAATTTCCTACCATTTGAATTCACTTTTGGCCTCTGCATATTTCCCTGACATCTAAAATTGGTCCCCTAATATCGAGACCACTATCTCTCATCACTACTCTAAATTACATATATTCAAATATAGGAATCACATGTAATTTATCTATGATAGTGTTTTCCAAAATATATATGAGGAAATCATTGGTGTTCCTATGCCAAGAATCCACCCTCAAATAAAAAATAAAGTAGAAGCCATGGGGGATGTATGATTTTATTCAAATTGCACTATAATAAGAATAGAAGAAATCATGATTCAACCCTACTAATTGCCCATTCATGTCCCTAGTTAGATGGTAGAGCAAGATATTACCTACCAAATCATCCAAGGTGTGGATGGGATATGCAATAAAAATAAAAAATCTTAGCTCCACCCCTTTCCAATAGACATTGTTAATATTGTGATCAAGGATTGGAAACAACTAGAAGTTATGGTGATCCATAGAAACTATTTAGATTTCTATCTAGATGACCTTAATATGTGGAACCCCAATAATTG
Organism: Torreya grandis; assembly: GCA_037957365.1. Taxonomy (NCBI): domain Eukaryota; kingdom Viridiplantae; phylum Streptophyta; class Pinopsida; order Cupressales; family Taxaceae; genus Torreya; species Torreya grandis. The sequence continues at coordinate 284,111 of JARHVA010007941.1, read as the reverse complement.
AGTGACCAACTACATTTCACATAAAAATATCACCAAGATAGAATACAAACATCAACCAAGCATGGGATATGGTATTTATATAAGGGAAAAGAAATTTGAAGAGGTCCTATCCAAGATCAAGGGTTAAAATATCTAGTTAGAGCATAGGTTGGTCATAGATAAAAATACCTTAAGAGAGATATGGAAACTACATCCCTTGTATTATCACTTATTTTTAGGACCATCTAGGAATTTTCATTAGGGGTAACCTATTGGAGGATAATCTTTTGAGCCTCAACAAGTAAAATTGACAAAGCCACCCCAGGTTGGGCAACCTAAGGATATATAAGGAAAAGGTAAAGTTGTGGTTCAGGAGCTTAAGATAGAGAATAGACCTAGAAAATGTCCTCAACCCTAGGCATCCCCACATATGCCTCCTTTCCTATTGAAAATCATTAGCATGATTACCCTAGAGGCATGAGAAATAGTGAAGAATACCCTTGTTGAAATTGTAACTTCCTTTAATTATGATAGGGAAAAGGATTCCTCTGATGCAACAATCAAGGATTTGATCCCATTAGATGGAGGAAAGAGATAAGTAGAATTGTCCTTGGTGCCCCTACCACCTAAATGGAGACTAGGTTAACCTTCACTCACCCTACTAGTGAAGTTAACCTCTTCAGTGATGAGAACCCTATGTATGGACTAGCCATTCTTGACTAGTTTATTTATGGGAAGTTATAGAAAATCCCATCTCTCTCTCTCTCTCTCCATAATGGGCCTTAATATGATTTGACATAGAGGTGTAGGATACTATCAAGCCATGGATCTAGGACATTGGAAATAGATAGGCAGAGAGAAGGATCTAAATCCTTCATGACAAAGAAATATAGAAAATTGACACCCCAGGGGCCTTTAGGAGTTCAAATGTACAAGTTATTGAGTAACCACAATTCAAGGAGTCTAACACAATAGTGAATTTCAGTCTATCTATATTAAGTTTAGAGATAATAGTGAAAAAGAAGGCCACCATTGACACTGAGGAGTTCACCTTTCAAAAGGTGGAAGACTTTTATGGGATTAACTCTTATTGAAGGATAGGTAGCAAGTGATCATCCCATCCATCAGGAGCATGTATCTAGTTTGGTGGTTGCACAATCATCAATGACTATGGCAAAAATCTAAGGAATGAAGAAAAGGATCCTCAACTTGGAAAAGGAGAAGTAGGATTTGGAGGCTCTAGTCCTACTCTGGATTCCTAAGGACATATTTCAAGTGCTAAATAAATCTTTGTTGAATACATTTAAGAGTTTAAAGAACATTAGGATTAGATTAAGTGCTTTAAACCATCAAGCTAAGATGGCACAAACCCTAATCACCCAATGGTAGGATTCTCAAGCTCAGATGATAGAACTCATTAAGCTGCATAGGACAAAGTAGACCTTCAACTTCAAGATCATCAAGCTTAGACATTTAGATATCCTCATGGTAGTTTTGATGGATAAGCAAAGAAGATTTGATCACTTGGTGCATCAATGTTGACAACTTCATCAAGGAATATAAAGACCTGGTAACTAGAATGGAGAAACTTTTATGGAACCTATTCGACAACCCTTCTCAAACCACTATTATGGACTTGATTAGTGAAGGATAATTCAAGTAGAGAGTTGGTGTCCACATCTAGGGAATTAAGGATAATAAAGGCCATTATAGAAAAGATAATTTTAAGATCCTTAACACCATCCCTAATTTAGGTAATCAAATCATGGAAGCACAATGTATCAAGGAACTCATGGCTAAGTCTAACAAGGAATTTGACGCATTGGAAAATCAAGAGGAAGATTGTCTAATGAAACTTGTAGTGGATTTTGAGCTAATCAAAGAGTAATACACCAAGGTGGAAGACTTCCTTAGATAGTCCTAATTGAGGGGCCCACTACCAATGTAATTTGTAAAACAATATCTCTTTGTAACAAATATATGCTATCTTATTATCGTATATGGTTTCCTTTTGTCAATTTTGACGTATTAGGTCCTATACATTGTAATATTTGTATTAAGGATATCTATCCTTATCTTGGATATGGATATTTTGAGAAATTTAACCTATGAACTACTTATTTTCCTAAAAATAGGTAGGGGATTACAATTTTGCGAGGGAGAGATTTTAATCATATTATATACTAGGAGTATTTTATATAACTAAGGAATTCTAAAAATATTGTCTTGATAGTTTGTCAATTGTCAATGACCTCTCTCAATTTCATGTTGTAATATTAAGTTTGAAGGATTATTCATACTTTGAATCACATTCATTGTCATAAAGCTATTGATTTGTGTTAATGCTAGATTAAATTTAAATATCTCAAGTATACTTCATATTATTTTGATTTACATTTGGATGTGCTCAGGATATGTAGACCATAGTAGCAAACATTTAAACTAAACTTGGTTCTTACTTATGATTTTTATATTTAATCCAAATTTTTCTTGATTTACGATGTAATCTGATTTCATGGTATTTTATAACATAAATTGGTTCATTTGTGCTCAAAGTAATTAGAATTTTGTCATAATATTTGAGATGAGAATTTGCAATATATTTCCTTTCTACTTTAACCTTCCCTTTTCTTATTTTTTATCAAGACTCACTTTAGTTTAAATATCATTATTAATATTCATTTAGATTAATTTGGAAATCATCAAATTCATAAATATCCAAATATTTAGATCCTAGTGGATCCCAACCACTAAACTAAACAAATATTGTGGGTAGTTTCCATACTCTAATTCTATTCCACCACAAACATCACTAAATTATCTTAAATTAAAACTCATGCCATGGATTTTTTAAATCCTAAAATGAGAAGTGTTCATCAACACTAAAGAGCACCTATGATATATTTAGAAGAATTAACATCAACCTAGGCAATTTAATTAGAATCTAAGGAGAGCTAAAGCATTCATTAGTTCATGTGTCTATCAAAATAGAAATAGGATTCCCAAATAAATTACATGATACTTCGATGGGAGAATATTGTAATTTTGATTGATGATTAACCACTAATACATGAATATAGTGTTTAAAGGTTCCCTAATATGATGTAAAATTGGATGTATTATTGTTTATGACATTTATCTTCCATAGAGGATAATCCTTAGCATAATGATCTCCTCCACAAGTAAAACATTCACTAGGTGGTATTTTTCTCTCAACTTGATTATCACCCTTGAGTCCTTATCTAAAATTACATCTGAGTTTCATATTCCTAGAATCATTACTAAATCTTGCTATATATCTATTGAAGCAATTCTTTGAATTCCTATTATTTTTCAAGATATTCTTCTTAAAGGGTGTATCAGATCTACCAAACTTCTTTTTTAAAATTCTCTCTAACCTTTGCTAATAATTTCAACTTTTCTTCTTTCTTTAATATCTTCTTAAATACCTAATCCATGGTAGATGGTCCATGTACATTCACTTCACACCCAATTTAGGGTTTCAATCTTATAATGAAATTATTGTTATAAAAAAACCATCCTTATGGTAGTATAAAACATACTTTAATAGATTTGTGAACTACTCCCAGTATTCATTCATTAAAAATTCCCTTTAGATTCTATAAATCTATCAATTTTTTATCAAAATAAACTTGAGGTAACCATCATACTCTAAAGAGAGTCACAAATTACTCACATGTGGCAGTCTTATAATCGAGGTTCATCTTAAGCTTCTTATTAGCTCACCAAGTTGATACTTCTCTAACCAATTGGTAATCTTCCCACACAACCCTTGTTACCTCAAAATAATTTCAAATATAGAAATACTTTTCCATTTCTATGACCAAATATTTATCTTCATCACCTAAAAGCATACCATCAAACTTGGGTGGATTCACTTTATTTATGTCACATGCAAGATTTGAAACTACATAAGCTATAGACACTTGGTGACCTTCCTCATTCCCCTACTCCTAAGGAAATTATTTTTCATTAGGTTGTTCATAAGGAAATTCTTATTCAATTTGCTCTTCATGTCCATAAAATTATCAGTTTACATATCCTATTATCTTTCTAGTATTAGTCATCACAATAAGTATATGATTGAGTTTTGTAACTTTATATATTACTAGTTGATTACGATTAGCTTGAGGTTTTGCATTATAAGTTACCTCACCAACTGATTTATCTCATTATATTCTCCTTAATGAAATTATGATTATATATTTTAGTTATTGGATGCATCAAGTTCAATCATTAAACCATCACTCTGAGACCACATGTCACATTCCAATTTCTCTCTAAGGTAAATAACTTATTTGATCCATGGATTATTAATTAATTAAATAATATTTGATTAAGCTTTATGGCATATGCTGATTATGGGATAGTTTGTGTTACTTAATTTACATTATTAGTTTGACATGAGTTATAAATAATTTTACATTCTATATATTATGATTATGTTTATTAATTATAATTCAATATTTTATGGATATAATGATGTTTCAGGCTAACTACCTTCATTTTTATGAGGTGGATGTATGACAAATTCTTCCCTTCGAGTGTGATGGATGGAGAGCATCATCTAAGAGGGTGGTTTAGATGGAGATGTTGGGGGATGATAGAGAATGAATCCAAAAACCCTTGCACATACCACATTTTTACTTCATGATTATGTGGTTAACTTGTTTGATAGATAGTTTTAGTATGCTTTATTTTCAATTTGAATGACTATTGTGATCTTCTATATTTTATCTATTCTAGTTGTTGTTAATAATTATGTTGATTTGTTTGAGTGATTTCATTAATTCTTATGATCATATGTAACTTATCTTATTTGATGTAATTTTTTGACTAAATGATCAAATCCTATATGTGTGTACTTACCTTACTACCTTATTTGGTATGGAAATATAGTATAATGATATGATGTTATGATTATTTCCATAGTTGTAATTTAATATATAAGATTTAGGTAATAATAATTAAATATTATTATTATGATGTGTGTGTTTATCAAAATGTCATAATATTAAATAGTATTATTTTAAAAGTTATTATATTTGATTAAATGTTGATCAAGGGCTTAATATCCATAATACAATAGACACTGATAATAATTGTTAAATGATTTATGGAATCATTACATTTTCAAAGTGTTTGTTTGTGATGACATAGTAACATAAAATATAGTCTTTGAATACACATTAGTATTGCCCATACTATATGTTAAATGAGTAGTTGACTTGGCATAGAATGTTAATATCGACTAAGTTTATAGTCATTGAATATTATAACATGAATATTATGAGTTTTGCTCTATTTTATTGTTGGTCGAATTAAGAAATTAGTGTCATGAAAATATTTCATAAATATTATAAAATAATTATTTAGCAATTTTAATATAAGTTTTAAGATGATTAGGGTTTCTAATCATCCATTGACTTTGATTTAACCATCATTTAGATAAAATCATGGAGGTTGATGTGTATTGCATGTTGGTGGATTGCGGAGTTGGTTGAGCTAAGTTTTTGCACGAATTATGTTTAATCACTTGAATCTGCCATTAATGTTTGAGAAGAGGATGGAAAGTAAGCTAAGGGAGGAAAATGAAAATAAAATAGAGAAGGCTATAGTGATATGTCTCAACAAATGACATATAGTGGAAATAAAATATAATATAAAAAGGATAATGTTTGAGCAAAAAAGAAGGAAAATAATTGGTTTTCTTAGCAAATTACTAGGTTGGTTTTGTATTTAATTTTCATCTATGTAATGTGGTATGGATATTGAATGGAATCATTATTGGGTTTACTTTTGTTTTAAATTATACGTAAATTTTAAGAGGGATATCTATAGATCCCTATGGAAGGCTTGACCTCCATAAAACCATACATCGAATACAGGGTAACATAAAAGAATTTGGGGTAGGGTTGTAGGATTTAACATGCTTGTTTAGATTTAATCAAGTTCTATCCTAAAAATTATCTTCCATTTTAATAATCTCTGTTATATAAGGGAATGAATAATCTTGATGGGTATATACATGATGTGGTACGAGCTGGTTATTTCAAACTAGTTTCTTATGTATTCATTAATATAGCTAAAATTTAGACTAAAAACTCTTAATTGTATGAGCATTCAATTGTGTAAACTAATTTGAAATTTTGGCTATAAAATTTGGGTTTCATGATACTAAATGGGACTGTAAATGCATACATACATATATATTGTTGATGCATGAAATTATATCACAAGGTTTATATAGTGTTTAAAACACTTCTCATTTCTATATTCAAATAATCTATTGCATGAGTTGATGGTTTTGATATTCCTAATATTTGTGGTGGATTATTAGCCAAACTATATAACTATTCACAAAATTAATATGTAATTGGTTTTTGGGAGAAACCATGGTCTTGAAGCTGGCTTTTAAAGATAAAAGTAATCTAAACTAGGTTAATGAATAATGATCAAAACCTAAAGTCAAAACCCTAATCTAGCATGAATATCTACAATGAATGTTAAACTATAGTTGATCCAAAAAAAAATAGGTAGGGTAGGGTAGAAAGAAAGGTGTTTATAATCATTAATACAGATATCATGACAAAGTTTAAATTTCATCAAAGACATGTAATCAAACTAGAATATGACATGAAATTTCCAAAAGCACAAATCTTATCGTATACCAGGTAAATGTCTAAGGATATTTGAAATAATGCAAATAAGAAATCAAATTAACTCTACATATTTAATTCCATGAGATAATTGCATTCACACATATTCAAGAAAAGAAATGAATATAAAATCTTTCAATCAACCTAGCATAAGCTCAAATTAACAACTCTGTATTAACATATACACATCTAGAATTGATGAAAATAATTCAAATCTAAACATCAAACTAGATACATGAGGAAGTAGCCATGATAAAAATGACATAAAAAAATATGAGACAATCTTTGTAGAATTCCCTTGATTGTATTTCTTGCTCCAAAATTTATATTAAACTTTTATTCAAAAACTTCCTCCCTTTTACAAATGATAATATCCCTTTTATAGGCAACCTATGAGGTATGTCGTTCAATTATATAAAATGAAAATGAGACAAGTGTTAAGGATAGGTATCCTTTTTCAAAATATGTATAATTAATGATAGTTGTCAAATGGACTAACTTATAGTCCATGTGAATTAAAAAATGGACATGCTTTTATAGAAAATAATAGTATTTCTAACTATTTACAAGGTTTTTTGTCACAAAATAATAGACTAGTCAACTCAGTTGACTTTGGGACACCCCTACTACTGTAGCCTTTTGTCTTTGTTTAAAAATATTCATCCCTTTTTCATATTGTGTATCAATCAATTTGAGTTTGATGACTGGATTTATGAACACTTCCTCTTCTTGCCCTACCAAATTTTTGAAGTCTTTCTCAGCTCTATCTAGGGATTCCTTAATTCTTATAGCATTACCTATCTTCTCCTTTTCCCATATGATCATTCCCAAGTTGAACTTATTATCTATCCCTATAGTACCTTGAATTTTTTTCTTCACTTCTTGAATGAATTGAGTAGCCTTGTGTTGGAATTATTAATTAGTTATCTATCTAATAGAACTAAGGATGGTTGGATCCTTAATCAAGCTCCCTAGGTTTTTACCATTCCATCTTCCAATTACTTGAATCCTCTCGATATAGGTTCCATGATTATACACAAATTATTCACAGTTATAATCTTCTCCATCAAAATAATCATGTCCATGTTTAGGTGTGATGGGTTAACTATTTTTAACAAAAGAATCTCACCTTTTATCAATACCTTGACCAATGTTTTTATCTTATTGTATGAGCCTTACCATTTATTAAATTGGTTCATAGCCATAGTACTTTATTTTCTCACCATATCCCATTTAGATCTAATTGACTTCAAAGAACCAAATGTTTCACAAATAATTATTTCAAATCTATTAACAATGTTCCCTAGAACTAATAGGATGGATTGCTCTCCCAAGTTCTTTTATTACTTCAGACCTTTGATGGTAGCTTTTAACCTCTCTACCTAGGATTGATCTATTTCTATGAAATCCTTTTCAAATATAAGGTCCTCCCCTAGTTTTTGTCCTTTATTATATGTTAAATGGGTCAAGGGTTTAACCTTTTGATACACAACCTCTTCACCTATTTCATTGATTTTTATCTTAGTCACTCCTTACAAACCAGTAGTACCTAGATCATATATAACCCCAACTAAATATTGAACCATATACTTACTTGGAACTCCTATTTTTATGTCAACTAATTAACTTGGAGTAGATAATTTATTTTCCTCTTCCTATTTATAATAAATTATCCAAGGTTTAAATTATTGTTTCATAGGGATTTTAGTATATTTCATAAGATCCCATGGATGACATGCAGTATGTAATTTCTTTAACCTCGGTTCATAAATAAACCATTCAGGAATAGGTGGTTTATATATGATTTTCTCCTCATTAAACAAATTGACATTCTTCAAAGGTGGTGTGGTTGCCACTTTTAGTTTCTTAGCTTTTGAGATAATGGGAGTCTTAGCTTTACTCTTTGGAGTGTCAATGGCTACTAAGTCTAGAGACTTCTCTTTTTCTTTATCCTACTTAGTTTCCTCAACACATATCTCTTCTACATATGAATCTATATAATATGTCATAGATAGCATCTTTAATGCATCTTCAATAGACTCATGATGATTTATAGCTATCTTAAGAACCTCCTATTGAAGTAACCATTACTCTACTATTCTAGAAGATTTAAGATTAGATAAACTAGAAGCAATTTCACTTGGTCTTCTTTCTTCAGGCCTATGTTCTACATGTGTATCTATTGATGAAAGTTTATAAGAATAAACATCTATCAAATGATATTGTCTAAGATCTAATTTCCACCTACCCTCCATATTTTTATCTCTATTTAATCTATACTTAGGATTTATATTTTGTTCTTTTAATCTTATAGTTACATCTTAGTAAGTAGATGCCTTAGTCTATATAAAATCAATTACACTGGGCTCATGCTCATAAGGTATGTTAAAAATACTTTTGATCCTTAAATGTTCCTTTACCCTTCCATAAGGGTCCCATTATCTATGGCCATCAATTTTCAAGTTAAAATATAATCGATGCTTTGAAGTAGCCTAAATGTGATCCCACTATCTAAAAATAGTCTTGCCAATTGTCATAGTAAAATTATACAAAAGTCCCTTTCTCTTGGTCTTACAAACTCCATCTATTCCATTGAATAATTGATATTCCACCTCTTATTCTCTGATTTAACAATAGCATAATGTAGTCCAGTCATTTGAATGGCCACAATATCATCATAGAGTCTCTTCATTGGGAGGATATTCTCTTCTTTAGTTATAAGTCCCTGGTTCTCAATGATCCAGAACAACTTTGAGCAATTGTTTTCCCTTGTATTTAATGAAGCAATGACAAATTATGTGTCCTTGAAAACTCAACCCTCTACATCTAATGACATATATAACTTAATTACTTAATTTAAAACATGTCCATGTGTTATCATTATTATAATCCCAATTGAATTATCCCTTTATAATTGATAATGCAGCTCTTCTCAACTCAACACATTGAATTTAGGAATAGTTTAGGGATTTTTGGATGTTTAAATAGACCGTTAATGGTGGTAATAAAGTTATAAATATATGATTTGGTGATGCAAATCATGTTTTGATCATGCATTTATACATTTTCATGCTTGGGTCCATAATATATTCTCGTCTAACTTATTTTCACATGTGGCATCGACTTGTCATGCAGGTCATTTATTTTTTAAATGTGATTGTTATCATTTAGACATGTGTCATCACCTCATGAAATCCTAGATCATGATAAAATTCTCTCCATAGATATATAAATGTATTGTTTAAATGTGAACTATCAATCTTTGATTGTAATTATTAAATGCACACCGTTGATCTCTTTGGAAGTCTTTTAGCCTTGACTTTCATCACAACCATTGTTTATTTAATCAGGGCTTATAATATTATGCCACTTGGTAATATCACATGATGTATGTGTACTCTATAGATAGTCTTCATTTGATGAATGATTTTGCACCACATGGTGGATTCACATTAGATATGGTCTCTTTGACTATTTGACTCACTTGTACCATTGACCTACATCTACAGTATTAAACACGTACCATGTATCTTAATTTGATTGATTAAATACACACAATTGATCTATTGAATGCATGATCAAATGTGGACCATTAATTTGTTCTTTATTCATTTGATTAAATGTGGACCATTGATCTGTAAGTAGTTCACTATGATTGTGACACTTGTCATTATTGCATTTGATCTTAGGATCTTTTGACATTTTGATTTCAAGTTCATCATTGATTAGAATTTTTTCTATTAAACACTCACTATTAATATATAATCTAGGGAATTTTGACTTATTGAATTTGGGGAGTTGCCTGCTTATTATTGATCTTAGATATGACTTCCCAAGATTTTTCCTCTTGGTAAAACCGCATTTAATTCCTTATTTCAACCAATAAAATCAATGAAAAAGTTTTTGAGACATATAAAGACTTAGGGTAATTTTAGACTAGGGTTTAAATGAATTAATAAATTCAATTAAAACTTAAGTTAAAACTAAACTAAGATCTAGTCAAAAATAAATTCACCCATCATTAATGTAAATCCATTTCAATAAGAACCTAGGCTAAATTCATTAGACTAATGTTTTAATTTTCATATAAACTTGGAGTTAGTTAATCAATTAAATACCAAAGGTTAATAAAAAAGGTTGAATTGATTATTGGAGGATAAACTATAAATAACTATCTATCTTAATGAGAGTCCATAAACCTAGAATATGGAGACACATGAAGAAAATGTTAGAAACATTGGATAAAGTCAAAGAAAGTTTATGAGCTAATATGATAGTGTAAGTTGAATCAAGACATGATGTTCAATAATGCACACTAATCAAGAACAAATTTGTATAATTTAAACCAAAGTCCCCATTTTTAAAAAATGGAGGTATGTTAACCTCAACAAATGGTGACTTTTGGGGAAAACATTATAAAATGTTAGAATTTAGATACTCCTTGTTCAAAATAATAACTAGACTAATCATTCCACATGATGAAGTACCATTATTGAGATCAATTCATAATTAAAAAAAGTCTTAAAAATGTAGAATTAGGATTAAATATGAAAAATTAATAATATTATGTGTGTGCTTTGATTCTTTTATTGATTTCAATGGAATTGATAAAATAACTCTCAGATTTAATGACCTTAATCATTAACATAGACTTGTAGCATATTTAGATATTCATTATGAATCATGATTTATGAAAGGGGAAGGATTGGTAATTGCTCTGCTACTAGCTAGGCATCCATAGTTCTGATAGAGATACCTTTGGTTCCACTCTAGGCCTTATTCAACTACTAGTCAAGTGTCCATAGCCCCAGTGGAGGTTACCAAAATCACCTTTTCTAATTGTATTTAGCTTTCTAACAAAGGTTGGAAGTCAAAGTTACCCAGGTTCTAAGATTTTTGCCATATGTTTGATTTTTAGACAATCATCTTTGGTTATAAACTTTATCCCAATAAATAATTTTCTTTAAGTACTAACATGACTTTGTTTTGATAATTTAAATTTTCAATCAACCATATTCAATTTTTATTCAAATAAAACTTAGATCAAAATAAGGTTTAATATTTTTAAGGAATAACTAATATATTTATGAATTTTTACCAATTTCTTAGAATCATTACATTAATCTTAGAGTTTCCAAGATCCATGATCAACCAGTATGTAAGATTCATATCCTCATTTTAAGTTTATGAATTAATTTTGAGCATTTTAGATGAATTTGGAGATTACAGACATGTATTGGAAAATACTTACTGAAAATCAAAGAAAAAAAACACAAAAGCCAACAAATATTCACAAACACTATTTATAGATAAGTAGTGGGAAAGAAACTAATTTAAACCTACATAAAGTGACTCTAACTAATCTTACAAATACTTCATAAAAAAAATAATAGATAAACAATTCTTCCTCTAAGATCAAACGAAAAGCTATTTAATCTACCATAGACCCTTGCAGCATGATTAGTTCCTTTTGATGGCATCTTTTTATACATAAGATCACTTTCATGTTTATGTCTTGTAGATGATGTAAATTGGATTTCTATCTCCCTTCTCAAGTATATGAATTGAAGATATAGATCCAAGATCTAATAATATTCTTTCCAAATTCTTCTTTATTGCATCAAGAATACTAAATCTACTACATTAATATATTGATCATGATTTGTCTTACTCTCATTCAATAATTTTATTTTTAACTCAATTGGTACGCTTGGATTGATGTCTTTAGTTTCTTGATAGGTATCCAAAATTAGATATAATATATCATTAATTTCTTCTTGATGAATAGCCACAATAGCATTTTTATAAAACATTACTCAATCTCCATATGATGTGGCAATGGATTACCAATATTTATACAAAAGCTCTCGAAGTTATCCCAAAATTCATAGTCATCGTGATCAACTAAAAAATGAATTTCATTTACAATCTTAACATTTGAAACATGTTGATCACATATTTCTAACCTTTTATTATAATCATATGGAATTTCCTAATCTATTTCTCTTGTTTCATCTTTTTCTTATATAAATAATGGCACCTCATTTGTTTAATCAAGCTCCAACTCATCTTGATTTGGGATTTATAGAATAACATTGGATTTTAAAATTCAATAGATCATGGTATATCTACTACCACTATTCATCATCTTTAGTAATATTCTCCATTTTATAAATTACTCTATATGAGTTATCCTCATAGCTATTTTCTAAAGAAATATCAGCTTGTATTTGATCTATATCAACTACTGTAAATTCTTGATAAATTTTTTATAACTCATCTTATTTAATTGTTTCATAAAGGATATATTATTTCTCCATAATTAGCATGGTAAATCCATCCTCTATATAAAATCAAACATCTCCACCATAAGAGTTATTTCATAAGATTTAGATGCTTCTGAAGAGCTAGATGTACCATGTTTTACAGTGTTATGAACCTTGCAATAATTAGTTAAAGCTACTTCAAAAACATTTACTTCAGGTAGGTCCATAGTTGTAGATGACTCATTATTATTGTTTTTTGTGATATTTTGGAACATATTTATAGTTACATTAAGCCTTTGATAATAATAGATTATGTTAGAACTTTCCCTAGTGTTACCTACTTGTTATTACAATTCAAGAAAATTAGTGCTCAATTTTTAAACCATTTTCAATACAGAGTCATTTTCATTCTTAGGCACCTCTGATTTGTGGACATGAGAACTATTACTATCTACTGGCACTATAGCTCATTTATTTTGTGGTTAGGATCCATTTTTAGGGTTATTTACAAAACCTAGGTTCTAACCAAGATGAGCATGACTCAAAGGTAATTATTTTAAAACTAGAGTTTGATTTAAAGTAGGCATGTTTTGATTAGCATTTAGAATAGTATTCAATGCAAGAAAATTAAGATTGATATTAGGAATAACATATGCTAATTGACCTTGGGGTTACATTTGATCATTGATTTTCATAGCTTTAACATAGGCCAAGGCTAATGTATATATGACTCTAATAGATCTTTCTAGAAATACATAAGTCATTAGATCAAAAACATACTTGTAAATATCTAAAGCTAAAGTTTAATCAGGCCTATAGGGAGATATAGTTCTATTAAACATCTTTTGAAATGTATCATTAAAATCTCTAATGGTTTAATTTGATTCTCTCTTTACTATAGTGAATTGTTGATAAAGGACACAAGGACTGATGATCTTTCCAACCTGATTAATGAAGTAATTTATAAAATCATTCAAATTATTAATTTAATTTTTAAGAAGATTTAGAAACCAATCATATGTTCCATCTCTAAAGGTAAAAGGAAACAATATGGAAGAAACATGTTCATGAACCACATTTAACAATCTCAAGATAGACTTAAAGGAATTAATATATTATTTAGTAGAAACCACACCTGTAAGACTAAAAAAAGGTAAATATTTCTTAGGATTTCCTAGTAAGTCATGTACTTTACCAAGCACATTGATAGAAAATCCAGCTAAATAATCCATACCTTGATGAATATTGAATATAGGAGAAACATGAATAGGTGAAGTAGGTCGAGATTTAGAAACCCTACACTTACCTTTATTTCTTCTTGCTTTCCTATGAATTTCCAAAGAAAGAAGAGGTACCCTTGTCTCAAACCTTGACCAAGTTCTTATCCATTTTAGTTCCATCTAATAAACTCTAAATCATGTTCAAAATATGACATATAAACCTTATCTTTGTAAAAAGAAATGACTATATTTTCACGTTAAGCAAACTCTACAAAACATCATACAAATCTTTGAAAGAACAATTATCTTTAACTATATTATCCTAAAGATACCTCCAAACTTATGAGTATGAGTGATATTTACACAAAAAATTTATCACTAACCTTGAACATGTCATATTCACAAAGCTTTAACAATCTTTGCAACAATTTTACATAAATCTTCAAAGAATAGCTATCTTTAGCTAAATGATCATAAATATTATTCTAAAACCATGAATATCAATGATCTTTACACAATTGAGCTAAAAAAAACACAAATATTGAAAGGATAAACTTATCTTTGAATAAAATTCACTAAAATTAGCTAAGATACTTCAAATTCACAAAGCTTTAGCTTAAGACCCTCCTTCTAATGCTAATTTTACCTATTCATTTATGAAACTATATCACAAGGTTTATATAGTGTTTAAAACAGTTCTGATTTCTAGATTCAACGAATCTATTGTATGAGTTATTGGTTTTGATATTCATAATATCTATGGTGGAATAGAGACCAAACTATATAAATGTTCACAAAATGAATATGTAAATGGTTTTTAGGAGTAACCATTGTATTGAAGCTTATTTTTGAAAGGTGAAAGTAATATAGACTAGGTCTAATGAATAAATAACACAACCTAAAGTACAAACCCTAATCTAGCTTGAATACTTATGATGAAAATTTAAACTACAATGATTCGATCAAAAGAAAGAGAAAATAAGTAGGGTAGGTTAGAAAGAAGGATGTTTCCAATCTTCAGTATAGATATCATGATAAATCTTAAATTTCATCAAATACATTCAATCAAACTAGCATATGACATGAAAGTGCCAAATCATAGATCTTATCATATACTAGGAAAATGTCTAAGGATATTTGAAACAATGTAAATAAGAAAACAAATTCACTTTACATATTTACTTCCATAAGAAAATTACATTTGCATATATTCAAAAAAATAAATGAAAATGAAATGAATCTAAAATATTTTAGTCAACCTAGCATAAGCTTAAATTAACAACTCTACATTAACATATGTGCATCTAGAATTCATGAAAATAATTCAACTTTGAACATCAAACCAGATACATGAAGTAGCCATGAAAATAATCAAAAACAAATATGAGACAATCCTTGCAGAATTCCCTTGATTATATTGATTTATCCAACATTTATACATAAGTTTTTCTCTAAAAACTTCCACCTTTTTACAAATGACAGTACCCCTTTTCTTGGAAAACTGTGAGGTATGTCTATTAGTCATATCAAATGAAAACTAGACAAGTGTCAAGGACAAGTGTCCTTTTACAAAATATATAGAAGTAATGACATTTGTAAAATGGACTAATCTATAAGTGATGTGCATTATAAATTGCACATGATTTTACAAAATAGAATATTCTTTCTAATGAATTACAATACTTTTAAGTAAAAAAGAATATACTAGTCAACTTAGTTGACTTTGAGACACTCCTGCTATCATAGCCTTTTGTCTCTATTGCAAAATATTCATGGATTTTTCATATTATGTATCAAATAGTTTGAGGTTGATGAGTAGATTCATGAAAAATTCCTCTTCTTTCCCTACCAACTCTTTAAAGTTTTTATCACCTCTATCAAAGGCTTCCTTAATGCTTCTAACATTACCTATCTTCTCCTTTACGAATAGGATCATGTCCAATATGAACCTAGTATCTATCCCTATAGTTCCTTGGATTTTATTGTTAACTTCTTGGATGAATAGAGTGACCCTATGTTGTAATTTTTCATCATTTATCAAGCTAACAAGATTGAGGTTGGTTGGAGCCTTGATCAAGCTCCATAATACTTATGCAATTATATCTTCCATCAAAGTCTCTTGATATAATTCCATTACTTTTAGACCACTTATTCACATCCCTAATCTTCTCCATCAATATAATCATGGACATGTTTAGGTGTGATGGGATAATTATTTTTAACTCAAGAATATGGCCTTCCATCAATACCTTAACCAATGTTTTTATCTTATTGTATGAATCTTGCCATTGATTAACTTGGTTCATATACATAGTACTTTATTTGCTCACCATATCCTATTTGGATATTATTGACTTCAAATAACCAAATGTTTCATAAATAGGTATATCAAAGCTATTATCAATGTTCCCTATAACTGATAGGATGGAGTGCTCTTCCAAGTCCTTTTCTTTCTTTAGACCTTTGATGGCAGCTTGTAACCTCTTTGCCTGGGATTGAGCTAGTTCTAAGAAATAATATTAAAATATGAGGTCCTCCCTTGGTCTCTATCATTTCTTTTGATTTAAATGAGTCAAGGGTTTAACCTTTTGATACACAACCTCTTCACCTCCTTCCATGACTATTGTCTTAATCACTCTTTGCAAACTAGTAGTATCTAGATCATATCTAATCCCAACTAAAGATTGACCCATATGTTTACTTGGCACTCATATTCCTATGTTAACTAATTAACTTAGAGTATCCAATTTATATACATATTCTTCTTGTAAATTAATGATATAAGGTTTAAATTATTGTTACATAGGGATGTTTGTATCTTTTACAAGAACCCATGGATGATATGCAACAAATACTTTATCTAACCTTGGGTCATAAATGAACTATTCAGAAAGAGGTGATCCATATATGATGTTCTCCTCATTGAAAAAATTGACATTCTCCAAAAGTGGTGTGATGGCCACTTTTGGTTTCTTATATTTTGATACAATGGTAGTCTCAACTTCCTCTTGGGGGTGGCAATGGCTACTAAGTCTAGAGAATTCTCTTTTTCTTTATCCTCCTTAGTTTCCTAAACACTTGTCTCTTCTGCATTTGAATATGTATCATATGTCATAGACAGAATCATTAATGTATCTTAAATATACTCATGAGGATATAGATATATCATATGAACCTCTTATTAAAGCAACCCTTTCTCTACTATTCTAGAAGATTCAAGATTCGATGACCTAAAAGTAATTTCACCCGGCCTTCTCTCTTTAGGCCTATGTTCTACTTGTTTATCTACTAATATAAGTCTATAAAAATCAACATCTATAAAATAATATTTCATAGGACCTAATTACCACTTGTCCTTTATCTTTTGATCTCTAGACAATCTAAACTCAAGATTTATATTATGTAATTTTAATATTCTAGTGACCTCATAGTAAGTAGATTCCTTAGTGTATATAAAATCAAATGCAGTGGGATAATGCTCATAAGGTATATTCAAAATACCTTTGATCCTCAGATGTTGCTTTACCCTTACATAAGGGTACCATTATCAATGGTCATCAATTTGCAAGTTGAAAGATAATCTATGATTTGAAGTAGCCTTGATTTTATCCGATTGTCTAAAAATAGTCTTTCCAATTGTCATAGGAAAATTATGTAAAAGTCCATTTCTATTAGTCTTACAAACTCCATCTATCCTATTGAATAATTGATATTCCACCTCTTATTCTCTAGTTTAGCAACAACATAATGTACTCCAATCATTTGAATGTCCATAATATCATCATATAGTCTCTTTTCCAAGAGGATTTTCTATTCTCCATTGGTTTTAACTCCCTCAATCTCAATTGTCGAGAACAACTTTGACTAATTGTTCCCCTATATTTAATGAATCATCTACAAATTTTGTCTTTGAAAACTTAGCCCTCTACATCTGGTGATTCATATAACTTAACTAATTACTTTGAAACATGTCCATGTGTCACCATTGATATGATCCCAATTGAATTATCCCTTTGTAATTGATAAATCAACTCTTTTCAGCTCAACATAGTGAATCCAAGAATAGTTTAGGTATTTTTGTATGTTCTAGGAATTTTTGGAGGTTTAAACAGAGCTTTACTGGTAGCAAAAAAAAATATAAATATGTGATTTGATGATGCAAATCATGTTTTGATGATGAATTTATACCTTCATATGCTTGAGTCCATAAGAAAATATCATTTGACTTATTTACCCATGTGGTATTGCCTTGTCATAGCTCATATTTTTTTTAAATGTGACCATTGTATTTTGGACATGTGTCATCACCTCATGCAATCCTAGATCATGATCAAATTCACTTCATAGATCTTTATCTATATTATTGGAATATGCACCATAAATATTCAATCAAAGTGATAAAATGTATGTCATTGATGTCTTCATGGGTCTTCTAGCCTTGAATTTCAACACAACCATCAATTATTTAATCAATGCTTACGATATTATGTCACTTGGTAGTATTGTATGATTTCTATGTACTATGTAGATGGTCTTCATTTGGTGAATGCTTTTACACCACATGGTAGCTTTGCATTAAATATGGGCTCTTTGATTCCTTGGCTCATCTCAAACCATTAATCTTCATCTACAAGATTAAATGCATGCCATGGATCTTGATCTAAGTTATTAAATTCACACCATTGATCTATTAAATGCATGATCAAATATGGACCATCGATTTGTTAATTATTCCATTGATTTGCATACAATTCACCATGATTGTGACACTTTTCATTATTGTAATCAATATTATGATCTTATAATATTTTGACTTTGATTTTACCATCAATAATAATTTGTAAAATTAAAATCTCACCATCGATCTATGATTTGGGGAATTTTAACTTGATAAATTCGAGGAATTATATGCTCATCATTGATCTTAGATACAACCTCTTGAGATTTCACCACTTGGAAATACTACCTTTAATTCATTATTACAACCAATAAAATTAATTAATAAGTGTTTATGATATATAAATACATAGGGTAATTTTATACTAGGTTTTAAATGAGTTAACAAATTCAATTACAACATAGGGTAAATTTAAACTAAGACCTAGTCAGAAGTAAAGTGACCCATCGATAATGTAAATCCATTTCAATAAGAATCTAGGCTAAAGTCTTTAGACTAAGGTTTTAAATTTCACTTCAAATTGGATTTAATTAATCGACTAAAGACTGTAGATTAATCAAAAGGGTCAAATTGATCATTAAAGCATAAAACATAAACATTCATTTATCTTAATGAGGGTCCATTAAACCTATAACATGAAAACACATGAAGAAAATTTTAGAAACATTAGATAAATTAAAAAATATATTATTACCTAATATGCCACGATAAGCTAAATCAAGATATGGTGTTCAATAATACAAATTTATCAAGCACAAATTTTAAAAATTTAAACCAGGGTCCTCATTTTTAAGAAATGGGGGTATGTTGATCTCAACACATTCATATATACATACACACATACATATATATTTCCATTCGATGAAATATATATATATATATATATATATATATATATATATATATATATATATATATATATATATATATATATATATATATATATATATATTCATCAGATGGAACTACACACACACACACAAATGCATGTATGTATGTATACACTTGTATCTTGAATTGTTAGAATTTAGTGTTAAATTGTATGTATTACATTTGAAATATGAATATATGACTATAGATGAACCTATACATACATAGAAAAATTATAGTTTTATAATCTAGAATATGTAATGAAATTTTGTATCTTGAATACTTGTTCATTTATGAGTTTTGTAAATAGTAGTTTTAGTCATATTATGTAACCCAAGTACATGTAGATGAATGAATGACTATATATTTTACACTTGTCCTTATACATATAAATGTACCTAGATAAAATAAAGTTTACATGGTAGAGTTAATTTTTTAATTGTGTTCATTATATATGAACTACACTTGTATTTAAATGTCACTGTGTATTATTGTTATTTAGATTGTCTTGAATTGTGTAAGAGTATTTACATAGTCAATAAAAAGACTGAGTGTATGAGTTTAATTATATGTTTTACATAGTTTCATTTGGCCAATTCTAAGTTGTTATGTTAAAAATTGAGTTGGGTATGGTCGGTTGTGTGTAGTTGTCACAACAACAAAACCCAAGTTGGGTATAGTCATCTATGTGTCGTAATTGTTCATTTTTATTTAAATGAAATGGAAAAATTAAATTGATTAATTTGAATATTTGGTTTAATAGTTTTGATGGAGGAATGAGTAATAGTGTTTGATTGTGAAAAGTTCATCTATATTAATTATCAATCACAAATGGGATTGAATCATTTTAAAAAAAAGGTTATCAAGCCTTTGTTTGTTAGCAAAATATATACTTAGTGTATACAATATACTTTAATACTAGTGATAGTTGATTTCATCTTAGGAGTATACTATATAAAATGAATTATTTATATCGTATTAAATTTATACGTGTTAATTCAAATATGTGTGTGTGTGTGTGTGTGTGTGTATTAATGGATACAATTTTTTTATGTATAAAACTATTATTATCATTCCAACATGTAAATGATGCTTTTATATATTTGAATGTTTGTATTGAAGTATTAAATTATAGTATTTAAGAGTTTTAAATATCTAGCTTTTTGGATTGGCTTTTGTTATATGTGGAATATAAACAATTTATTAAACCTATGAAATAATGTTATTTCATGGAGAAATAACATTATAAGTTGATTTATGGTTTTAGTAAATGATATTTTAGATATTCATTACCTAGATGGCATGTTATATTGAGGATTTTTTAATTCTATTTATTATTTATAATAAACTAGATGATTTTGGACTCATTGCATTTAATTTGATGGACTAAATGAATGTATTAGACATTTTTATACTTAACATGATTTTTATTTGCTAAAGTGAAATATTATGAATGAATCTACTCATTTTTATATTATTATATATTTTTATCAAATATAGCATCAATGACCCTAAATAATCAATGGATTGATTCCAATAAAATAATTAATGCCATCAATGCAAGATGAGATGTAATCTAATCGAGTGGTGTGTATGAATCTAACTGATCTTAGAGATCATTAATTATTGAAAACTTTGGCCAATGTAATGTTTTGATTAAATATTATCATTTAATATGTTCATATATTTTTCACATTTATGTGATATTATATTAGAATAGATATATTTATGATAAACATTATGTATTAGATATCTTCAACACCAGTTATGGTTTGTTACTCTAGATTCCCTCACCATCATTATCTATCCATATGTGAAGGGACGGCCATCCACCTATTTGGGAGATAGTGTGGGGGATCTATGGTCTAGAGTTTGTGTGGAAAAGCACTCGAATAATTTTATCCCTCCCATTTGTTGTACTATTATAGGGACTAAACTTTAGATTACATATTGATACTTGAGACATAGAGACTCTGCATCATAGAGATTTGTATCATATTTTATAATTTGAGATATTATTATTGTATTACTAAAAATTGTAATATTTATACATTATACATCTAAAATAGTAGATATAATGTTGTATTAGACATGGATAAAATTGTACTATTTCAATTATGATTATATCTAATATTTATTATTGTTCAACATTATTCTTGATTATTTTATCTATTCATGGTGACCGATAGCTAAGTGGATTAACTATAAAAATGTTAGTTAACTAAATTAATATATATAGTTAAAGGTAACTAGTTAGGTTTCTCATGGTGAAATATATATGATAATATGTGTAATAAAATCTTTAAAAAAATTCTATATTCTAATAAAACCCATTGAGATTGTTACATTTTGGTATTAGACCTAAGGCTCAACCTCTAGGACCTAATGTGTCCACTAATGCAAACTTATTATCTTAATAAAAAAAATAATAATGGTGGATTCTAGACTATGAGTGATTTTAATTTGAATACTAAACTCCCTATTTATCCAAATCATTTTACCACTAAACAAGCTACAAAGCTGGACCAAATCCTTGCAACCATCTAAGAGACTAAAGACTGAATCATGATCTTAAAATAGGAAGTGTATGGCCACAAAGAGGAGAATTCCCAAGAGGAGCCTAAAGATAATAGTGGAATGAGGAGGTTCCATAGGATGTGAGAGATAAAGTAGATACAAATTTGGCTCATGACATGAAAGAGGTAAATCCACCTAAGTTTGATGGAACTATTTTAGGGGATGGAGATGAAGAGTGGTTGATAGAAATGTAGAAGTATTTTGATATTTAGAAGTATTCTGAAGTCACAAAAATAGTCTAGGGAGTTTATCATTTTATTGGTGAAGCATAAACTTGGTGTTCAAACAATAAGATTGAAATAAACCTAAATTCAACCACAACCACTTAGGAATAGTTTGTGACACTTTTTAGATCTCAATGGCTTCTATAGTTGTACTTAGACCAAAAGCGTACAAATTTTCAAAATTTAAAGCAAGGGGATTTGTTAGTGAATGAATACTAGGAGTGATTCACCAAGATACTTAAGCATTCATCTTAGTATTAGGCAAGTGAGAGACTTAGAATTGGGAAATTTATCATGGTATTGAAACACTAAATTGGTTGTGGAGTAGATGTGTATGGTCCATCTACCATGAGTTAGGTGTTTGAGAAGGTGATCAAGTAGGAATAAAAAATGAAATATATTTCCAATGTTAGAGATAAATTAAAAAATAAATTTGGAATTTCTAAACCAACCTTCAAAAACAAGAACTATAAGTATAGGAGTGAAGATTCCAATAGTCAATTCAAGAATCAGAATGCCAAGTTCAATAGTGGTTTAGGGAACAAGAAATTTGGTAATGCTTTAAATGATGATTTCAAGGGAAACCAATATATTGAGAAGAAAGTACTAGTTGGAGTTTGATTCATGTGTGTATGTGACCTTTTTTCTCAATATTTTACTTATAACAAATCAAATAATAGGGGTTTAGCTTCTCGACAAGGTATGTTTCAATAGTGGATTCATGTAGCTGTTGATAATTGATATGTCGAGTATTAAGTTTCACCCATAAAAATCTTAGGTATTTATTGTAATCATCCAACATATATTATTATTTTTTTATGAGATACATAATGTTTATTAAATCTTATAATGCTTAGTAAATTATATATAAAGGTTATAGTTATGGCAAATGCATGGTTAGTACAGTATGGGAATGAATCAAATGTCAATGTTGACAAGTGTCTATTCAAAGTAGAGATTAGGTTGCCTTAGTTTAATATAGTAGTAGATTATTTTTCATCACCATTGGGATCATAAGATGTGATATTAGGATTCAATTGGCTTGCAAAGCATAAATCCAAGGTTAATTGTTATCTAAATAAGGTTGAGTGTCAAGATGATTTTAGAAATTAGACACAACTTTAGGGTGAGAAAAGGGATTTGAAGATAAGGTAGATTTCTACAATTCAACTCACGAAAGCTCAAAATAAGGGATGTTAGACATTTATCATTAAGATAAATGAGATGGAAGAATATATGGAACCATATATATAATATAATCCTTTCTTTAGAAAATTTCATGACATTTTTCTAGAAGAATTGTTACAATTTCCACCTAAACACGAGTTTGATTTCTTGATTGATATCATACCTGGATCAAATCCAAAGTATAAATAACCATATATAATGACAACCACTAAATTGGTTGATTTAAAATCACAACTTTAGATTCATTATTGAAATGGATGATTCAACAAAGTATGTCACCATATGTTACACTAGTTGACTTCATCAAGAAGAAGGATGACAGTCTTCAACTATGTATAGATTATAGGATGTTAAATAAAAAAATATCAAGAAAACATATTTTTGGTCATGCATTAATGATCAATTTGATAAAATTCAAGGAGAAACAATAGTTTCTAAGCTTGATCTTAGAGCAAGGTATCACCAGTTAAGGATACATGATGAGGATATTCTAAAAACAACATTTAGGACGTGATAATGAGGGTTGAACAAAAGGGAAAGACCTTATGGATGGTGAAGAATGAGATGAAGAAGAGGCTAAAGTGAACCTTGATCAAGAATTGGTGAGTTATCTAGAGGAGTTAAAGTTCTGAATAAAGAAGCATCACAAACCAAGATCGTTATTTAAGGACGATGAAGAATAGATTGGTTTTTTTTAAGAGAGACTAAGTAACACATTTAAGGAGTATGATGAGATCATCAATTATATTGAAGCATAGATGGAAGTAATCACTACCTACTAGTTTAAAATATAAGGAGGAAGAATGCACTAGGTATGGAACTAAATGGAATCCTTGAAAATTGAGTTAGATAACCATCTAATAAGTTAAAGACCTTTATGATGTTTGAAAAGAGAATAGATGCTCTAGATAAAATATTTAGTAGTCAAAAGATGACAAGTGATAAGATAGGTCTTGGTTTCAAGGTATACCAAAAGGAGGAAACTCATGTAAAAGAAATGGCTAATTAAGACAATAAGCTTAACATGAAAAGACCTATCAAATAACCTAATTTTATGAGTATGCTAGTTCATTCCATGGTTACTATTTTACATGCAATTAGATTGGTCATAGAGTAAGAGAGTGTATAACACCCTATAAAAATGAATATGTATGGGATTATAAAAGGAATAATCAATCAAGAGGTATGAATGAGGTTATTTTCTATATTTTTCATAATGTGGGACACATTTCAAGATTCTTTTCTAATAGAGTTAGAAGACATAAACTGAAAATAAGAGTTTTGAATCTCCTAGAGTGTAAAAGAGAAGGCAATTGAATATATGGAAATAAAAGATAGTAAATATGAGTAATGTCCAGTCTACAAGCTCAAGTTGAATATTTGATATGGTATAGCATACTTCAAAGGAGAAATCAAGTTAAGAATGTTCATTATTAGCTCAGATTATTAATTGCATAGATGATGAAGAGGTCAAACCAAAGAGACTAATCAAGCTTAATAGGATCTTAGAGGATATTCAACCTTGTGAGAGCATGTAGATCTATTAATCTCCTAAGATGATGTTGTTTTAGTTCCTTATGGATAGGGGTGAATCCATTAGGCTTAATTGATACACTCTTTATTTAGAATAAACATGATGGATGCTTGGTTTAAGGGGGAGCTATTTAGGTTGTTCATAATCTCCAAGTGTAGTTATTGACAAGCATAGAAGATTTTATAAGAGTAGTTGATAAAGAGGGAGACTGAGTGGTTCCATAATTTCTAGTATGTATGAACATTTTTCATTAATGTCAAAGGTGGTGAAATTTCAAGAAGGAATTTTTATTAGTTTGGGGGAGATGAGAGTGATTAGATTGAAGAATTTTTTGCCATGTATGACAAAGGGGGAGTTTGTTGAGAAGTGTTGTCATTTATGTCAATATTAATGTCATTAATTTGATAAGGAATCCTTGTGAGAAGATATAATTTTAAGGCAATCTAATGCTTTTTCTAATGGTTGATGTCAAGGTTCATGTCAGAGAGATAATTTGAAGGCAACCTAATGATTTTTATGTTAGTTGATGTCAATGTTTTTGCTGTGGTATGAGAGTGTTTTCTAATGAGTGTTACTTTTTGGGTATTTAGAGTTTTATCTGATGAATATTATTGTTTGATAGAATCGAAGTAAGCATGTTTGAGTATTAGTTATTGACTACAAGGTGTCTTGAGAAGCCTAATCTAAACCCTTTGAGAAGGTGTGCATAATGAAGTTTGGTGAAGTAAGTAAGCACAAGATTGTGAGAGGTTTTTTAGAATTGATTATGTATGTAAATAATTAAAACACTTATGAGAGTCTCAAGGTGAGCCTATAGGAGTAAGACCCATAGATCAAGTAAGCAATTATATAACTTCTAAACCCTATTTAGCCTAATGAGGCATCATCTATCCTAATGAGGCATCATGGTATATTATAAAGGAATATGAAAGATATATGACAGTGTTTAATCATGTATGAGGTTAATTTAATATGTGATATTTTTGGAGAGTGCATGGAAATATGCATGAAGATCATTTCTAAGGCCTAATGTGGTTTGTAGGTCAAGGTCTAAGTGAGCAAAGAGGGAGAGTGCGGCATAATGGGGTATCAGGATCAATTTTCACATGAAGTGTTAGAAGGTGAGAATTTAAAAATATTATTCAATGTGTTTTAATCATATTCATAAATTTTGAGGTCCATGTTTTAAGGATAAGGCATTAAAATGTGTTTTAAGGTCTCTCGAGTACACAAAATAAAGGGTTGTCAACTTGATAAGGATTTTCTTGTGATCATTAAATAATGAAACCTTTTCAAGGGAACTAATATACTAAAGGTATATGGGTAAGGGACATATCTCAAAATTTTAGGCATTATTTTTTGGATTGAGGGGCTATGTTTTACGAAAAATTGTTAATAGTGGAAGTGTGTTCAAACCCTCTTAGAACCCTAATAGTGACCCAATGTTGAAGATACGATTAAAAAGTTATTATAAAGGTTTGTAATTATTATTTAAGTGTTTTCATATTGTATTTAAATCTCCTAAGTACCTCTAGTTTGTGGTTATTAGAAAGAGGAGAGAGAAAATGTGAAGATAAAGGCTTGTTCCTGAAGAAGTTGTAACTATAAAAAATTATATTTAAAAAAGTTTAAAAATTGATTAAGGTTAAATATTGAGACTCATATTTATTTTTAATGTTTGTTTAATTATATTTTATAGTAAAAAATGTGCTAAATTGGTCATCCAAGTTAGCCAATTGCTAACAGGCCTAATGGTGCAAATAGTGAGAAACCCAAAAAACATTGAGAAGATGATTAGAAATGAGTTATCATGATAGAGTGGTGAAACCAAGTACATGGAGATGTTTTTTGGGATGTGTATTTAATATTAATTATTTATATACAACATTAAATTTAGGTATAGTGGTGAAAGTGATGAAGCCAAAATGGTTTGCCTGGCTCAGTTAGGTCTGTGTACAGTGAATTCATAAGATTGCTTTGCAAGACTAATATTTTTCATTTGAACATGTGATATTTATATCATAAAATGGTATAAATATATCATATTATCATTTTATTTCATAATAATTCTTTTAAATCTTTCATATAGGTGTTGAATGTCAATATCATAATGATTGTGCTTTAAGGTAAACTGGTAGTTCTGGGTAATTAGATTACAGTGATGAGTTTGAGGCTATATGCCATAAAATAATGTATCTAATGCATGTGATTTTTTTTTTTTTGAATTTAAAGTAGTGATCATGATTTTTTAAATCTTTTAAGTCAGTATAAGATGTTGAAATGTTGAAGCCAAAATGGTTTGTCTAGTTTTGGTCTAACTATGTGTAGTGAGGACAAAATATTGGTCTATAAAATAAATATTTCACATTATACATTGTGAATTTTATATTTGATATTGGTATATAGATGTAAAATTATATTCTTAAAGTATCAATGGTCATGGGAAGTTTTCATTCAATTGTTTAAGATCAATTTGTTCTTGACTGGGTTTTGGAGTGTTTTGATGGTTTTGAGTGGGTTATTTGTAGAGAAGTGTTTGGGTCATTTTTACCTAAGTCATGGAGTATAAATAACATGGATATGTATTTAAGGTCATTTATTTTTTTTCAATTTATTTATTGTCATGGTTATGTGACTAAATTTTTTACATGATTCATTTTTGTTTCGTAGACTTTCTTTAGGTTCACAAGCCTAATTGTGAATAGTGGTACAAGGAGTGTTCATGAAGGAGTTGGTACTAAAAAGTGTTATGGACATTATAATATGTTTAATTGGGTATGTTTTATAAAATTATAAAATTATAATACTTTTAAATTAAGAAAAATATTCCAATAAAGATAAAGTGTAACGTGTTTTAAAGTAGACCTAATGGAATTAGATCTCCATAAGACCTAAAGGTGAAATGAGGTCTAATAAAGTTATGATAGAGGAAAAAGGAATAAAAATAAATTTGAATAATTTTTATGATATGTCCTAAGCTATGCCATGTCTGACATAATAGGTTAAGGTTGAGTATTTGACTAAGTGGCATTTTAGCAATGAATGGTACATAGACAAGGTAATTTTAGGCCTATTTGTGTATGTATGAATGTACATGAATAAGATAGAACATTTTTAGTATAAGGAGGTCTTGTAGATAATAATATGATTATATCAAATCTATCATAAAATTATGAAATTATTTCTACATATGAATATCAAGGTCATATGACCTAATTAGTCTCAAAGAGACCTAAATGAGCAAAGAGGCCTATAAGGTAGTTTGAGAGGTAGAAGAGAGATAAGAGATAAAGAAGGTTATCATCATATGTTGTACAAGAAACAAGGTGTTTTGAATGTGGTCAATGGGTTTAGGTGGTTTACTTGCTGTTGAATCATCTAGGGGGTTGGTGCCTCCTTTCATGTTGGTGCTTAGCTAGTTAGGGTTGGTGCTCCATGTGGAGTTGGTGATTCACTAAATTGTGATATTTTGATTTATATGACTATAGTATATTTACAATGATTAATGGGTTTTATCCCCTTGAATTTTTCCAATATTTATGATGTGTTATCTTATGTAATATTATTTCATTCTTGTATAGTTGATTGTTTATGCATTTCTTGATCTATATGTTGATGTGATGATTCAAGTATGCTAAGGAGGAATTAAAATAATGTTATTAAGATGTTGATTCAACCTCCCTATTAGTGATTGTGATTCCAAAATTTCATGTATCTTATATTAAAAAGATATTTTTGATTCATCACATGTGTTGGATTGGAATGCTTTTTATCTTCTTGACCCCAGGGTGGTCATGGTAGAAACAATCAAAGTAATTGACACTCACAAAATCCATTTTCATAAAATAGAAGTGTTACAGTGCAAGGTCTAGTGGGACCAATATTATAATTATAGTGCCACTTTAGAGGACTATGATGAGTTTTACATGTTGTTTCCACATTTGTTTACTTGATTTGTTGCTGCATATTATATTATTTTTTACTAAATAATGTTTTAAATTCATAACTTATGTTTGAATAAATGTCATAGAGATGATGACTAGATTAATGGGGAAGGATGCCACATAATTATTTTTCTATAAGTTGAATAAATTTTTTGATTAGTAGATTATTATGGTTGATTAATTGATTAACTAATATTTGATTAAGATCTATGGCATATGTTGATTATGGGATAGTTTGTGTTTCTCAATTAACATAAATAGTTTGATATGAGTTAGCATTACTTTTATATTCTACACATTATGAAGCTACCTCATATCACATTCATATCAAACTATGAGTGTGATATGAGTGTGATATGATTTATGAATTATTGTGTGGTAGGTTGTTGTGTATTACATGGAGGTATAGTATTTATGTGTGTGTTTGATATTAATTTGTGGTTGGTTGAGCTATGTATTTGCACACATTATGTCCATTCAGTTAAATCTACCATTAATGGTGGAGAAGAGGATAACGAGTAAGATAACGGATGAGAATAGAAAGAATATAGATAGGGTTATGGGGATAAGCCTCAACACATGACATAAAATGGAAATAAAGTAGTAAATAAGAATAAGAAATTTTGAGTGAAGAAAGGAGTAGAATAATTAGCTTTCTTGGCAAATTACCAAGTTGGTTTTGTTTTTAATTTTCTTGTGTGTAATGTGGTAGGAATATTGAATGTAATGGTTACTGGGTTTTTATATTTTTGAAATGTTATGTCAATTTAAGAGGGATGTATGTAGGGCTATATGGAAGTCTTGACCTCCATAGAACCCTACATCTAACCCAGGGTAATTTGAGGGAATTTGAGGTAGGGTTATATAATTTACCATGGTTGTGTGGATTTAATCAAGCTCTATCTTAAAACTCTTATTCCATTAAGATAATCTCTATTATACAAGGGAACGAGTAGTCTTGATGGGTATATACATGATGTGGCTCAATATAGTTGTTTTGAACCAATTTTCTATATATTCATTATGGTAGCTAAAATATAGACTAAAAACTCTTAAATGTATGAACATTCTACTATGTAAACCAATTTGGACTTTTAGGTATAAAATGTGGATTTCATTATACAAAAATTGACTATGAATATATACACAAATATATATAAGTACATATTCAATTCAATCTAATGAAGAATATACATATACTTATATATATATATATGTGTATGTGTGTGTGTGTGTGTGTGTGTGTGTATAGACACACACACACACGTATATATTGTAATGTCCCAACTTTAGCAGTTGACAAAGTGTGTGTGAACATTAGCCTAGTTCCACATGGTCCCGAGGGCTAATTAAGGGTTTAAAGGGATCCTAGAGTGTTTTGGCCTAGTCATTTATAGTTTGGGCCAAAACAAATTTGATTTACTCAGTTTCAAGCATACTTAATATTTATAGTAAGATAGTAGGACATAGTGAAGGCCAGTTTTGATGATTGGATTTGATACTCCTCGATGAGAGCTTTTAGATGAACTATCATTTTTGCTATTCAGAGTCTAATTTCTATTATATTTTAATGCCTGAAGTGTCATAAAAGTAACATTTAACTCAATTTCAAGATATGAAAGTGTTACTTTAAATATTTACTTTATGGGGATGGTACCCAAGGGAGACATAAGTAATATTTTAATATATAAATTGTTGTACATCTTTTATCCCACATTGCTCAAGTGAGTTGAGTCTCTCCTTGGAGAAATAATAAAAGGAAGTGTTTGTGGCTTCATTAAGCATGTTGGATAAGAAGAAAAGAATTGTTGCACTTGTAATTTATAGGTTACTTGAGGCATTTGAGAACATCTTTCTCATTTGTAGCACTCTAGACATCAATCCTTGGGATTTATCTTTGGAGTTTTTGCTTTTAGCCACTATAGTAGCCGTGCCACTATAGCAATCGTGCCATTATAGTAGCCATGCCACTATAACAACCATGCCACTATAGCACTTGTGTCACTATAGCAACTCATCACTTTAGCATCCATGTCACTGTAGCATCTCATAGCATCCTAGAGAGTTCATAGATACAAGCCTATAGAGTTTGTATAAATTATCATGTAGCCTATAGAGTCCATAGAAGCAAGCCTACAGAGTTTGTAGACACAACTTGTAGAATCCATAGAAGCTCTAGACTAGCCTATAGAGTCCATAAAAGCAAGCCTTATAGAGTCCATAGACATATCTTGTAGAGTCCTTAAAAGCTTTAGACCAGTGTGTAGAGTCTGTAGAAGCAGCCTATAGGTTCCGTAGATGTAGTCTGTAGAGTTCGTAGAAGCACTAGACCAGCCTGTCGAGTTTGTAGAAGCATCTTATAGAGTTCATAGTTTTTACCTGTAAAGTCCATAAATTTAGCCATAGAGTTTATAGAATTAGCCTGCAAAGTTCGTAGATTTTAGCCTGCAGAGTCCATAGATTTCAGCTTATAGAGTCTATAGATTTCAACCTACAGAGTCTGTAGATCCAACAATTTCAGCCTACAGAGTCCATATATGTTAGCCTATAGAGTCTATAGATTTTAGCCTATAGAGTCTATAGATTTCAGCGTATAGAATCCATAGATTTCAATTTGTAGATTCCATAGTTCCATTGGATAGAGAACAAAATGAATGCACCTTCAGTACTCGCTGGAATATTCACTTAAAATGATGTTCATATGATCACTAGAGTATTTAGTGAGTTATCGTGTGATGGCATTGTACTCATTTACTCAATTAATATAAATATAGTGTGTTGGTTATTTTAGCTATGTATATCTATGATTTCCATTCTATATTTATGTTACATGCATTAGTATTGTAAAACAAAAAAAAAAGCAATACCAAAAAAACTTCTGGAGTCATAAGCAGTTCCTGTTGGGTTAATTTTGGGAGCAACATGGGTTTTCATTACTGTGGTATCAGATCCTATTTTCCTGCCATCCTGTGTTGGTTTGGAAAATAATATTTTCAAAAGTTATTACACTAAATCCTTAGTTAGAAGAATATTTTGGAACCAAAATTGCATAAGTACACATCATAATAACATTCCAACAAGCTAAAGACTTAGAAATATAAAGACTTACAACAACATGCCAAGAATTTGACGAACAAAAAAAATTCAAAAATCGAAGGCAGATTAGTTTGGGATATTACAATAAATAAAATAAAGACAATGGTAGATTTGAAAAGTGTCCTTTTCTCAAAAGAATTCAATTATACTTTTAATGGTGATCAGTTAAAGGATTTATAAAAAGAAAGGGAAGTAGGGAATCGGCTTTATGTAATTGGATTACAATTAAAGTCCATGGAATTTCTTGATGATGTTCTCTCTAACTTGGGGGAATTAGACACATATTTGTCCAAAGTAGACTAGTCAGATTAGAGGCTTCTGAATTGGGCCTTGCAGCCCTCAATGCTCACTTTGGCTCAGCACAGGTTTGTGGAACATCGTTATGAAGAGGTGAGACTTGCAGTTGCTTCTTGTCACAGTGACATCATAAGGATAGCAGCACCTATAAAACCCTGTAATGATGACATACTAAAAAGGGTTCTACAACTGATTATGGAGAGCCTACATGGGTTACATTATGTCAAAGCCCCTACTTTTGGTAAGAAGGCTAAGATTTTAGAAAACATGGCAAGAACAAGATCATTTATCATTTTGTTGGATCTCAGATGTGATAAATTGATTATTTGAATGTTTCAATGCTTCTTAACTAAAATTAGGAAGCACCATCCAAACAATGTGAGGGCTTGTATGCAAACTATTATGTCCTTAATCTTAGATGAGGATGATGATATCTACAAGCAATTACAATCAGACTTATTGGCCATTTGGAGGAAGGAGCAGTGTGTTTCCCCCATGGTCAATGCATTCTCAAAAGGTTTGGTCGAAGAGAAAATTGGGAGGTTCAAAGAACATATGAAAATTGTAGAGCTAATCTCTTTGGGTATACAGGGCCCAGGATCACCCAAAAAGAGCAAGAACCAAATGAGGAAAGAGCAAATTTGTTTCACTTATCATGAACACTAGTCATTTGATCACACATGTGGAGTTAATAAGGAAAAAGAACCATTGTAGCCAAGTAGTGTTGAAAACATGCCAACAAATGAGGTTATAAAGTTTGAAAAGGATGGCTTAATTCAAGAAGGGGGTATGCTCGAGTCTCACGATGTCCCTAATGAATTGTTAGAATCTTCATATGATAAAGAGTTGCATGGAAATGAGGACATGGCAGCAGCATTAGCCTTACATCTAGATCATTCCTATAGATATTTTGAGGCATTTACAAAAGGGTGCATGAGTCTCTTGGTGGGTGACGTACAGATTATGATTGATAATCCATATGAAGGTATGGTTTCTAATGGTGTTCCTTTGGTTGATCACAAAGTGGAAGATAATGCAAACCTAGATCAGCCCTTTAGAGATATCGTAAACATAGCTTCCCTTGATATAAAACATGAGGTTGACATGGATAATGATGGTGTGGATTCTTGGAATGATCATAATCCATCTTTTAGTGAGATAGTTGATTCCTATGATGACATAATTCTTACACATGAAGAAAAATTAGAAGAAAAAAATTTGGAATGGGAAGATAAAGATAGGGAGATCATTGGTCTTTGTCTTTAGTTGTGTATGTTTCATCATTCCATGCATAATTCAGCAAATCAGTCCTCTATATCAGTCCCTTCCATGATACAGAATGACAAAGAAAGAGGCACAAAAGTTGAACAAGTTCATGGAAGAATGGAAGAGCCTCACAAGGACATACCTTGCAGCCTTGTGACATCAATTAAAGAAGAATTACTTGACACACTACCACCTCTAACCACATGGGAAGGATGTGAGACAAGTTTAAAATTGGTGATGTTTGATGGTTCCAGCAGAAGCAAAGAAGAAGATCCCAAAAGTTTGATTTGGG
>JARHVA010007941.1:237500-240000 GCA_037957365.1 Torreya grandis | reverse complement strand
TTCATTTTTTTATTATTTGTAATAAACTAGATTATTGTTTTATACTTATTATGATTTTTATTAGCTAAAGTAAAATATTATGAATAAATCTATTAGTTTTTATATTATTATTTTATCGAATCTCACATTCATGACCTTAAATAAGTAGTGGATGGATTCCACTAGCTTAATTAACACCATCAATTCAAGAAGAGGTGTAATCTAATCAAGTGGTGTGTATGAATTTGATTAATCCTAGATATCATTTTGTTGGACAATCAATTATTGTTACACCAAAATATCAACCTGTTAGTGCATGATATAATGACTAGAGTTAATAGATCCATGGGAGATAGTTAAACCATGTCAAAAAATTGGGTGCGGCATTACATATCACAAGGATACCAAGGTCAACACCTTAAAACAATACACCCAACACAAGTGAGGTATTGAAACCCAAAATCATTGACTCTAATACCAATTATTGGCCCACTGGTTATCATTGTAATAAAAGATTGACCTATTAGTGCCTAATACAATGGCTAAAGTTAACAGATCCATGAGAGGTGATTAAACCATGCCATGAACTCAAGTGTTACAGTACACAACACAAGGAGACCAAAGTTGACACCTTACAACACATTAATTACTATAAATTATGACCAACGTAATTTTTTGATTAAATATTGTCATTTCATATGTTGATACAATTTTCATATTTGTACTATATCATATTAGAATAGATTTATTTATGGTACACATTATGTAGTGGATATCTTCTACACATAGGTTCTAGTTTGTTATTCTAGATTCTTGTACCATCATTATCTACCCATCTATGAAGGGAGGGCCATCCCCTTGTTTGAGATATAATGTGAAGGATCTATGGTCTATGGTTGTTTTGGAAAAGCACTCGATTAATGTTCTCCCTCCTAGATAGAGTACTATATTAGGGACTACACTTGAGATTACATATTGATAATTGGTTCATGGTGACTCTAATTCGTGAAGCTTTATATCATGTTTTATCATTTGATATAATATTATTTTTTTACTTCAAAGTATAATATTTATGCATTATAATTGTACGTCAGTGGATATAATGGTGTATCAACCATGGCTAAATTTATACCATTTCAATTATGATTAGCTACAATATTTATTGTTATTTAACATTTTTCATGATTATTTTATCTATTCATGGTGATCATTAGCTAAGTGGATTTTATATAAACCTTTTGGTTAACTAAATTAATAAATTTAGTTGAATATAACTAATTAGGTTTGTCGTGGTGAAATATATATGATGGATATGGGTAATAAATTTTAAAAAAATACTATATTTTGATAAAACATAGTGGGGTTATTACACCACAATGTTGAACCCCATTGGGTTAACCAAAACTTACACTTTTTTTATAGGGTACACATATGAAATCATATTTAATTATATGGAAGAATACTATTTGACTACTAAATTAATCTAAATCGTTCAATTATATAATATATTAACCTAATGGATAATAAATTGATCCATCTAGTACCCAAATAATTTTAATTAGATTACAAGATAAATATCAATCAGAAATTATAAATGGAATGAATTAACTACATCATACCACATATATAATCCAGATTTAGCTATAAATAAGAATGCATCCACTACTATCATAATTTTTATAATTAATTACAAATATCATAGCCATTGATATGTTGAATATCCATTAGATAATAATGTACAATATGTTACATTTCAGTAAAAATCCAAATATATATAATATAATATATTTAATAGTATAAGTGAGGTTATCAAAGAGATTAATGATCTATAAACATAACTTGATTATAATACAAAAGGTTGAATCAGATGACAAAGGGAGACCATCAAATGAGTGATTTAACTCCAACCATGGGCCAATGGTCTCCGACACACCTCCCCAATGGGAGCATCCCTATTCTTCATGGAGGGGAAGATAAGAATAGTGTGGATATCAAGAAATCAAGTAGAACCTATGTGTGTAATATCACCATTACATGGAGAAATCATAAAGACCATGGAATCCAATCCACTATCTAAATGATATCATAAAATACATGTAAAATAAAATTATCGTGGAATGACAATCTCTTAGCTATAACATTACTTTGGCCAAAGTTTTAATTATAGAAATCAAACATAAAAATCTTAGTCAATTCCACTCATGCAAAAGTATCTACTACTAAATGGTGACTATCATATGATATCAGGGGATAGGAATATGAGTTACCCATTGGCATATCTATTATATCACAAAGTTTCACCCTGGGAAGATTATTTAAGCCTTCCAAATTTGGGATAACATGGAAATATTCCTACGATGTGGGTGACCTTTAGGTGGATTGAACTCTAGGTTAAAGGGCTATCTACTTTGAGATATCACTTAGGATCGTTCACTAATCTACCAAATTTATAGGAAAAGAGAGAGAAAACATAAAATAATAGAGGTGATGCACCAAATAAGATAACCACTACCAAATAGTT
>JARHVA010007941.1:210000-230000 GCA_037957365.1 Torreya grandis | reverse complement strand
ACCATGAACATCCTTCTTGATCACCTTACCCCATGTGGTTAGCATTTCCATTTTTTAAACTTAGATTTCAAATCATTTCTCAAAGACATTGTGGCCCATCATGGTAAAGTGATATGGTGCAAGCAAAGTTTTGACAAATTTTCTAGTTTCAAAGTTCACCCAAGTGTGTGTGTGGAAGTGGATTTGAACAAATCTCTACCAAAAAATATTAAACTATATGGTAAAGGTTTTGAAATATATCAGCCTATAGTATATTTAAATAAGCTTAATGATTTTTTTTTGTAGATAAGAAGGCCATTTGATTTGTGATTATTTGGTTAGGAGAAATAGGTTTGTTCCTTCTCACGTTGTTATGGATCCATTTAAACCCATCAATAAACATGAAACTAATCCTCCTTCTATAATTAAATCCTATTCACTACCTTCCTCTCAATCTAATGTTATTCTTCCTTCCCTTGGTGGTCATTCCTTGAATTCTCCACTTGCAAGCCCTTCTTATAAATATGTGCTTATGTCTGATGATTGGAGAGTTGTTTGGAAGAGATAGGAACCGTCTTCCTCTTCTCTATGGATTCCTTACTCTACCAATAAACATTCTCTCCATTCTTCTTGAGGTCTATTGAAGTCTCCTAATAGGTCTATTTTTCCATCTCCTAATTCTAGACATAGGTCTAGATCTCCACCTATTACTAATGAAAGACTGAACTATCAACAAGTGGTTTACCTCTCTAATCAATTTAGAGTTTTTCCATAAGAAAATGATAATAAATTTGATAATTAATCATGAATTACAATATTTTATCTTGGAATGTGAGAGGGATTTCTCACCCTCAAAGGAACTTTAAAGTTAAAGACAATTTTGAAATCGAGACCAGACATCCTTTTCTTAAAAGAAGTAAAGTAATGAACATTTAAAAGTGGCTTTATTAAATATTTGGAAAAATACTTTGTTACTTCATACTTTTCATAATGAAGGTAGTGGAGGAGTTGTTCTTGGAATATCTTCTTAGATTTATAAACACATTATCGATCAAGGGGAAGATCCATCACATAGTTATGTTTGGGCCCTTTATTTTATCAATGGATAACCTATTGATTTTTGTTCCATATATGCTCTCGATAAGCCTAATTCTAGATATATTCTTTGGGAGTGGATGTCTAATTACCTCACTACTATCGATTGGGTATTTGGGGGAGAATTTAATATGGTCCAACATCATAAATATCATAACTAGTTTAATTATTTCAAACCCAACCATGATGACTTTTTAAAATGGTTATATTATCAGAACATTATTGGAATAGTTGACCCCATTTGTAATAACTCTTCCAATTATACCAATAATTGGTTTACATGATCAAATTTTAGGTGAAGAAATGATAGGAAGTTGAGTAGATTGGATTGATTCTATATTTCTCATAACCTTAATTTGGAGGTCTTTCCTTCAAGTTCATGTGTGCAAGTTGATTACTAAACTACCTTATCTGACCATTTTCCTATCATTTGTTCCAT
The DNA here is from genome assembly GCA_037957365.1 of Torreya grandis. Classification (NCBI taxonomy): domain Eukaryota; kingdom Viridiplantae; phylum Streptophyta; class Pinopsida; order Cupressales; family Taxaceae; genus Torreya; species Torreya grandis. Next base: position 228,487 of record JARHVA010007941.1, on the reverse strand, counting down.
TTATTTCACCAATAAAGATGTTCCTTCTACTAAAACTCCATACAAGCTTAATAATTCTCATTTAAAATATGTTGAATGTGTTTCTTCTTTGGTGGGAATTTGGAATTCTATTCCAAAACCTCAAGAGGGAGAATCATGGAATGAATGGTGGTATGCAACCCTAACACAATGGATTGCCTTTATGTTGTCCTTTGGAAAGAGAAAGGCCTAGAGATGTAAATGAAGAGAAAGATCTCTTTAAGGGAATTTGGAAAATGCTAGGAAATAATTAAATGTGGATCCTCATAATGAAATGACTCAAACTACTATTGTTTTTATTGAAGTGCAGTTGTGAAAATTAGATCACTATAAGGCTCATGGGGCCAAAATTAGAGATAGACTTCATCAGATCAAACAAGGGAATAAAGGATCCATTTTTTTATTTTACTATCTTCACTATAAACATAAAAAATATAAAATGGGGGATATAATATATGAAGGTAGATTATTTTCTAACCCTGATAAAATTACTAATTTATTCCAATATTTGTATGAGGAATTATTTAAATAAGAGAATAATAGGTAAGATTTTTAGTAGGAATTGGAAGAAGATGTGAAAGAATTTATTCCTAACATGATTGAACCAGGTTACCATAAAATTTTTGGATCAATTTCTCTCTATGGAAGAACTTGAATGTATTAGTGTAGGTTCTTAGTTTTCCCTATTTATTAATTAGGGAATATTATATATTTGTGCATACATGGAGTTTTCCTACATTCGTGGGATAGGCTAGTTTAAGTGGAGATTGTGTGTCATATTTGTGTCATAAGGTGTCATAAAAATGTCATAAGTGACTCCTTTGACCAGTTATTCCAGGTATGGGACTTACTTCTCTATTCTTAGCACATTGTCACCACCTTTTTTTGAGGAGTCTATTCTTGGGATGCTTTGACAACCTTTTGTGGAGGAGTCTATTCTTGGGATGCTTTGACAACCTTTTGTGGAGGAGTCTATTCTTGGGGTGTTTTGACCACCATTTGTGGAGGAGTTACTTACTAGATCTCCTATATGTATTCTTCATTTTAGCCATTTCATGTTAATCAGATTTTAATTTTCTCCATTTTGTCTTGTGAAAATTTATTTTATTGTGTTATTTTCAAATTGCTTTGTCATCCATGTGTTGTGCACTTGTTCATCTTGTGTGATCACGTCTCCATTGCACTCGCACTATCTAAATTCTGGAAACAACTCCAATATGGTATCAGAGATACTCCAATAATCGTGTGTTTGGTTATGCTAGTAGTTTATTTTGAAATTCTTACTTTGCTTTCTTAGTAGTTTTTTTTTTAAAAATCCATTGCATTTGAGAGCTTTGGTAGAGTTTTTTGTAAACTCATGCAAATCGATACGAAACTTGTTTAAAAATTTACTTATGAGTTAGCATTTGCCAATACATTTTGTCTAGATCTATGGTTTTCTTTAGCAAGGTGGAGGAATTTTGGCTTTGTCATTCTACAGGAAGAAAAAAAATCTCTGCATTCTGTTTGCTTTCTGTTTGTGTGACGCCACCTTTTGGTAGAAAGAGGTGAAGCTGCCTAGACTAGGTGCCTACCAATTTAGGTGCTGCGCACTCAAAACTTCTATGCCAACTTCCTATTCTTCTAGCATGCCAAGTAGCTGAAGCATCCTTTCCAGCCACGCCAAGCAGCAAGTAGTCATATGTATGGTGCCCAAGTCTTTTTTTTTTGATAAAAAAATAATTTCAGAACTAGTACCTTTCATTTGGATGCCATTTGTTATTGGTCTGCTATTTAGAATCAGCTTCTACACCTCATTTTTAGTCAAGTCCATGCACTACAGTCAGCTCCAGCCAAGCCATAAGCCATACGACATCTAGGTTTGCACTCTTTTTTGGGAGAAAATTCAAAATTGCACCCATTTTTTTGGGATGCCACTGCTGCATCTATTTTGCTATCTAAAAATAGAAGTGCACCCTCCCTTTTTGGTGAAGATATTCTACTATTATCCTTCCAGCAAGGCACCTCAGACAGTCCAGTAGGTCTGCATTTATTTTTTTTGTCTTTTTTGCTGTCAAATTATGGTTTGTTTGCTTTTGGACGCCCCTTCCTTACTTGGCATCCTATTTGGCACCCCTTAGACACGTGGCATCCATTTCTCTATCTATGCTTCATTTATTTTCAGTTAAAATTGACTTTTTAAAACAAAAATTAGTCAATTTGACTGAATATTAAATTTTTTAGACAGTTTGGTAATTTTTGGAGGTTTGAATTAAAACTTGTATCTTTGCCTGTAGAAGATGAAGGGTGAGGCCCGGGTTGGCTGGAGGTCAATTCCCCCTCACACAAACCTCATTTTGATTCCTCATTCTATGTCGAATCCAATGAGTGGTTGGAAGGCTACTTTCTCTCCCCATAACAGGCATTTTTTTAATGTTTTAGTGCTTTTTTTTGTAAAAACACTAGTTTACGAGAAAATTGTAACTTTAATATCATGCAAACGGTAGCTCAATTTTGCGTGCCATTTTTTGAAAAAGTGTTTGTAATTCAATTTTACTACAATGTAGAATTTTTAATTTTCAAAAAAGCACTAGTTTATAAAGTGCCAAAATTTGGGTCTCCTCGGACGCATTTTCTGCTAAGTCCAACGTCCTATTTGATTTAGTCTTGCACTAATTTCTCTAAGATGCATTTTTAGCTAATTCTAACATATTTTGAGCATGAACTTGAATATTTAGGTGGGGCTCAATATTTTGGGGGGGGGGGTGTGATTGCTTTTCACAACTTGCTTTCATTCTCCTTTCTGCATACATTCACAACTTGAAATCAACACAACTTCACCTAAATTCAGCTAAAAAATGGATTCTTTTCAACTTAAAACCCTAACACCCTTCAACTATCATGAATGGAAAGTTAAAATGTCAATCATTCTTAAAAGCAAAGGGTTGTATAGGATCACTATGGGAACTAAAATAGAACCCAACACTGATGCTAAAAAGGTTAAGTGGTACAACTGTAGTGATGAAGCCTTTGAATTACTGAGCTTGTCTATGTCTCCAAAACTTCTCTTCCATCTAGAATCCTCTCAGACTCCTAATGACATATGGGACACCTTAGAAAAGTTATTTGGGAAGCTTGATGAGATGAGAAGTCATGAGCTCAAAAATGAACTCATAAGTCTAAGTCTTAGCAACTTTGACACCCTACAAGACTTCTTCACTAAGTTTAAGTCCCATAGATTGCAATTGAAAGAATATGGGATAGAGAAAAAAGATGATCAAATCATCCTTTCTATTATTGTAAAGTTAGGTCCAAGCTATTCACTCTTTGTTTCCACTTTCCATGCCACAAAAAGTTCCCTTGGCACTACATGAAAAATGCCTTCTTTGGATTCATTCATTGCCAACTTGACTAAGGAAGCAAGATAAGCTAATTCAAATGGGCACAATGAAGTCTACTCAACCCCAAGCTTTGATAGCTATAAATGGTAAGGATAAAACTTCAACAAAGGAGAAGAAGAAAAATAACAAGGACCAAGAGAAGAAGAAATAAAACAACAATCCCACCAAAAACAACATTGAGTCTTCATCCTCCAATGCTAAACCTAAGAAGGAGAAGGTTAAGTGTGCCTATTGTAAAAACATAGGGCATGATGAACACAAATGCATGAAAAAACAAATAGATCACCTAACTCATCTTCTAGAGAAGAACAACATAGGTGTTCTTGAGTCCATCAAGCAGAATTCATCAACCCAAGATTCTACTAAGGCAAAAGGCAAGGGTAAGGAGAAAGAAAAGGGCAATGCCCTTGTAGAAACTATAGCTTCTACATCTTCATGGGTCATTAACTCAGGTGCTTCTCACCACATGGGATCTTCACTAGTTGAGTTTTCATCTTTAGAGCCTTGTCAGCATGACTTCAATTAGTTTGGGTGATGACACATCAGTTTCTATTGTAGGGAGAGGGTCAGTTGAAATGGAAGGAGGAACATTCAATAATGTTCCAAGTGTTCCTTCTCTTTCAACCAATCTCCTATCAGTGTACCAAATCACTCACATTGGTTGGGGCATGAGAGTTGATTTTTTACCAGATTTAGTGTCCATCAGGGAGTTGCATAGTGATACTACAGTGGTAGTGGGTAGGGAAAATCACCAAGCCAAGCTATACACCTCACATTTTGCAACAGATTCTTCTCTAACATCATTGCTGACTCATTCAGATGGAGTTAGAAAATTATGGCATGAGCAGTTTGTCCACCTTAACTACCGCTACCTTGAGCAACTTTGCAAACATGACATGGTAATTGGCTTGCCTCGAGTCCAATTCTCAAAAGGACATTGTGAGGGGTGCTCCCTTGGGAAGCATCCTGAAGCAAAATTTAACAAAGGCAAAGCTTGGAGGGCTTCACAACTTTTGGAGTTAGTCCACAGTGATGTATTGGGACCCTTTCCCAAACCATCTTTCATAAGGGCCAACTACATCCTCACTTTCATTGATGATTTCTCTAGGTACACTTGGATATATTTTATCAAACAAAAGTCTGAAGTGTTTGAAAATTTCCTAGATTTCAAGGCTCTTGTTGAGAAATAGACTGAGAAATCCATCAAGGTTCTTCGAACTGATAATGGAGGGGAGTATGTTAGCATTAGGTTTGAGTAGTTTTGCACCATAGAGGAGATTGATTTGTAGTGCACAGTCACTTACAGTCCTTCACAGAATGGGGTTGTAGAATGTAAGAATAGGTTCTTGAAAGAGATGGGTAGCTATATGACTCACTCCAAATCCTTATCACCACAGTATTGGGCTGAAGACATCAATTGTGCTTGCTACATTCAAAATAGGGTTCCTCACAAAGCTTTGAAAGGGATAACACCCTTTGAATCTTGGCATAAAAGGAAACCTGATGTTGAGCACCTTAGAGTTTTTATATCCCCAACCATGGCCTGCATTTCAAAGAATAAATGCAAAGCTATGGAATGTCAGTCCAAGCCTTACATCTTTGTAGGATATCTGGATGGTATTAAGGGATATCACCTTCTAGATGCCATCACTCATGAGTTGTTCATCGAGAGATGTGTCCATTTTTGAGAGAGTCTTAGAGACTCAACACTTGACACTTCTTCTCCCTCATCAGATCTACTTCTTCATGATGATTCCTCATCAGATTTAGATCAACCACAATAGGTTCTTAAGACAGAGTCATCTTCTTCTTCTTTGAGTTCAGATAGCAAGGATAGTGATGTAGAGTCATCCACCTCTAGTCAGTCAGAGGATGAGGAGTTAGCACCTGACTCGCCCACTTTTGGGCCACTTTGGGCCAGACAGACACTTGAGAGTGCTGGCACTTGTGTAGGAGATCCTACAGATGACATACATACTAGGGGGATATTTAGAGAGATCCACATGCCTTCTTTGCTATAGTTTCAGATCCACAAACTTTTTGAGAGGCATCGGGGGTACTTGAGTGGGATAGTGCTATGGAGGAAGAATATTCTTCCTTAATCAAAAATCACACTTGGGATTTGACTTCACTTCTTGAGGGAAGAAAGATGGTTTGATGTAGGTGGATATATCAGACCAAGTTTTTAATAGATGGGTTGGTTGATAGTACAAGGTGCGATTGGTTGCCAAGGGTTTCTCATAGGTGGCAGGCATTGACTACTCAGATACCTTTTCAGCCGTTGCAAAGATGATTTCTATCCAACTCATCTTGGCTATTGCCATAACACATGTTTGGTATGTGCATCGGATGGATGTGAAGAGTGCCTTTCTTCATGGCGACCTAGAGGAGGAGATCTACATGGAGTAGCCACCAGGATTTATTCAAGATTCTTCCTTAGTATACAAACTTAGTAAATCTATCTATGGCCTCAAACAGGCCCCTCATGCTTGGTATGCCAAGATGGATTCCTTCCTTCTCACAGTGGGTTTCACTAGGTGCCATTTTGATCCCAATGTCTACTTCTTATGGCAAGATGATTCGCTCTTGATTTTGGTTTTATATGTTGATGACCTTTTGATCACCGAGAGTTCTTCATCAGCTATTGCAGTGGTGAAGGCATCTCTCTAGGATAGATTTGACATGATAGACTTAGGTTTGTTTCACTACTTCCTTGGCATCAAGATCTCATAGTCAGATTCGGGGATTTCTCTTGCACAACCTAAGTATGCTCTTGACTTATTGGCTGGGTTTCACATGGATGATTACAAGCCATCTCTGACTCCCTTTCTATTAGGAGTCAAGCTTGAGGTTGATTGTTCTTCACCATTGGTTGATGCCACTCGGTATCACCAACTTGTTTGTGGCCTCATCTACTTGACTCACACCAGGCCTAACATATCATATTCAATGGGATTTGTCTCTAGATTGATGTAGGAACCCCATGAGCTACATTAGAAAGTAGCTAAGAGGATCTTACATTATTGTAGACACCGAAATCGTGTCGACTCCCCTGGTCATTCCCCATCTTATTCTTCTTCACCTATTTAACCCTTGTCGATCACTTGTTCCACCAACCCCGACCGACGACGGTCTTTACCCAGCCGATGTCGCCGACGTCGGTCACCTATCGGCCGATGTCGGCAATCCTACCGACATCGGTCACCTTGTCGTTATCCGTTATCAGTTATCATTCAGTTTCCCGAAACGGTTGACGAACCGTCTCTAGAACCGTCCCCCACCTTCATCAGCATCCACCAACCATTCGAGAGGCGATCCCGAATGCTATTCAACCATTCGAAACGCTAATCAATCGAACCCGAGCAATCATTCAACCAACCTGCGAACTCCGACATCAACACTCTCGCGATCAACACTCTCAGCATCAACCAATCTGCATTCAATCCGGCACTGCACAGACAACTCCAACTATGGCTTTCATTGCGTCTTTTGGCAGGTAAGTATTTATTCTGTTTTTTTTATTTCTTCCTTGGTTATTCTTTATCAGTTCTGTCATCCCGCTTCTTCAAACCACAGACCCAGCATCTCTCATTTACATCCCTGCCTCTGTCCAGACTAAAACCCCCAGACTCTGTTCAGACCCGACCTGACCTTGCCCAGACCCTGTCCCGACTCTCTCAGACCTTGCCCAGACCCTGTCCCGACTCTCTCAGACCTTGCCCAAACCCTGTCCCGACTCTCTCAGACCCTGTCCCAAACTTGTTCAGACTCTGTCCAGAACCTGCCCCGACCGACGACGGCATTTCAACCGACGTCGGCACCTTCCATAACTGACGCTGGCACTACAGAGACCGACGCCGGCGACTGTGCAGAATAGTGCTGCATATCAGGTACGCACTTTATTTTCTATCATTTATTTCTTTCATTATTATCTACTTTCATCCAAATATTCTGCTTTTTTTATCAGTGGGTTGATATCCTTCTAGGAAGTCTTCGTACTTCCAGGATCGGGCGTTCGCCTAACAACCCACCATATCTTTGACTAACATTTTTCCGTGTTTTAGCCTTTTCTTTGTAGGTGTCATTCCTCCACAGCCAAAGAGGAGAATCTTCCAACGTCTGATTTCAGTGCACACAACTTTATTAGGTACTTCTAGCCTTGACCATTTCTTTTAGTTTCTTATTTCTTCTTTTGAATGTAGAAAGCAATTTTGCATAGAAACATTCTGGCACGCCCGATGGGACCCTAGGTCCTCCTTGGGTTCTTTCTTTCTTTCATTCATTTAGGTGCATTAGGTTTCTTCCTTTTCACCTCCTTTCGTCTCTTCTTAAACGACATCATAAGCAGAACTAAAACGAACATTTCTTTCTTTCTTGCACTTCTAGACTAGTTAAAACTCATATTCTTCGACTCTTTCTCCATTCGTCTTCATAGGAACAAAACATTTCGACTTGGACATTAAAACACTTTGCATTCATTTCTGATTGCCTGCATCTTTTAGACCACACATAGTAATTAAAACCGCATATTGAATTAATCTAGATCACTTGATGTTACACGACCAAACCACCTGCACAAAACAAACATAAAACTTACCTGAGACAAGGCCCGACTGGGATTTCATTCCCCAACGGATACCTTACCTGTCCCGGTGACCCTACTTGGATTTCATCACCAAGGGGGAAGCCCACTCCGTTCTCTGGCAGAGTCTAAACTCTAGGCGAGGTATATTTTGGCTAAGCGAGACCAGCTAACCACTGGAATCGTGAAGTGAGGGGAGCTTGCTCCTTAGCACCAGGCCGCGTACCGAACCTAACACAGACTTCTTGAGCACCATAACAAAACCCGAAACCATCCATAGACTGCTTCTTCTAGGACCTGACTCACAAAACCAACCTTTCACTACACACATTCTAAGGCATAAGCCACTATAATCCTAAAAATTTACTCTTAGGGTTTTAGGATCTGCTTGTGTCTTCATCTTTTTAGTTCTTATCTGCTTGTTTGAGCTTGTGAGGACGTTCTTTCTTGCCTTGAATGGTTCTGACACGTAGTCAAACCAAGGCTCTTCTTGACCACGCTAGCCATCAATCGCTTTCGCCTACCCCGTCTATAAACAATCATATAATGGATTTCTACTTGAAGACCGAAAGAATTCCTACTAGACTATCTCCAACCCAGACGCCTATCATCCCAGAAGGGGACCAAGATTTTGCAAGATTCTTGGACCTTAATACCACAGCCCTCCAAAACTATCTCGTGAGAAACCCAATGCGGGACCTTTCGGGCGACGTGGCGACGACATCAATACCGTTCGCCACCCAACCTTTTACGACTCAACCTTTCGCCTCAACCATTAACCCGACCATGGCCTATACTCAAAGTTCGGCCTCCTCATCTATTTTTAGACCAACCTCCACTGGGGTTTCGTTACCCCCTCAACCACCTGCAATTCAACCAAGTTCTACATTATACCAGAACTTGATTGTCTCGACCCCACACACTCTTGCGCCTATATATGTAGGAGTGCCTACCTCGCCCTTTGTCAATGCCATCACACAACCTCCTTTGGTGGTATCTAGTCAGCCTATACCTTCGACCTTCGTAACGCAACCACCTTTAGCCTCTACTTTTGCTCCTGTGACTAGTCATCTGTACATTGTACAACCGGCTACGTCGTATGCCTCTTCTAGCCTCTTCCAAGCGCCTTACAATTTAGGGGGCGCTCAACCCGCCAATCCGTCAGCAGACATCATCAAGATGCTGATGGATAAAATGTCTAGTCTCGAAGCCTCCATTTCTGGTTCAAGCAATACTTTGTCATATGAACAAATTTACAACGAGCCCATCCACCCTTCTGTCCCTATCTAACCATACCCCAACCATTGGGAGCTTCCTAAATTTACTCACTTTCAGAGTAAGGAAGACCCACAAAAACATCTATGGGCATTTAGACATGCCTGTTATCTTATTTCCCACGACGATGCATTACTTTTACGCACGTTCCCTATGTCGCTTTCTGGCCCTGCCCTTGACTGGTATAGTTCTCTTGCCAGACATTCTATCTTTTCATTCATTCAACTCGCCCAACTATTCATTGACCATTTCTCAATCAATATCACTAAACAAGTTTCGATCACAGACCTTTACTCCATCAGACAATTTGACGATGAATCAATAACCGATTTTGTCGCCCGTTGGAGAAGCTTGATTAATCAGCTCTCCTTCTCCTTGCCTCAACCCGAGCTCATTGAGCTCTTTTCCCGAGCATGTGTCAGTCACATCTCATCCACCTTGCGGGTTCAGACATTCCACACTTTCGATGAGGCCTTCACCATGGCCCGAAAGCTTGAACTCCGCGCCATTGAAGAAGATAAGGTCAAATTGTGTAACACTAACACAAGAACCAATGACCATTCTTCTTCCAGACCTTCTTCTACCCACTCTCAATCCAAGGGGTCGGCAAACACTGTCATCTTTAGACCATCATCTTCAACAATAACCAACCGCTCATCATCTTCAACATTAGACTACATCAATAAACATTTTCAATGTCAATCCATACAACGTCAATTCACTCCAATTAGGGAGTCATATGCCTCTGTCTTGGATAAACTCGTCAAGTAGGGGGTCCTCAATCTCCCTCCAATCCGACCACATCAATTCGACCCCTCAACACCTATCCCTGCATGGTACAGGGAAAACCACTTTTGCAACTATCACCGTGTCAAAGGCCATGACACGGATCACTGTCAAACTTTCAAAAACATCGTACAGGACATGCTCGACAAGGGGGATCTTATTTTAGATAACCCGAACGCACCACCCAACCAAAACCTTGACATTTTCAAGCAACCCCTTTCTAATCACCCGCATACTCAAGACAACGTCCAAACCATGATCAATGACCCTCAAGACCATGATATACACACGGTCGACACTATCTTTTCTCTTATCCCTGACCAACCTTTTTCACAAGAGGAAGACCTTTCTTCCCCTATACCTCCTCCACATGGCGAAGAACTTTCTTCTCCCACTTCTCCTTCAGCGACTTCTCCCATAGTGGAGGACGCTTTGACCACATCAACACTAGCTGCCTCGCCTTCATTCTTTTTATCATCCATAGACGATCATACCTTTTCGACTCCCCAACCACACACAGAAGCCATGACTACTCCAGAGCTCTTTCCACTTAAAGAGCCCACACTTTTAATCCCTTCTCCATTGAGAGAAAAACCGTCCACATCTAAGTCCAAACCCACATAGGCGTCCATCATGCCCAAAGAGATTAAACCTCTTGGTGTTCGCCCCACATCTAATTTTGCCTCGCACAAAGGTGGCCCTCAACCCAAACCAAAGAAGGCTACTAAACTACACCGGAGGCCTCCTCCCCTATCTTCGTCATTACCTTCAATCTTGGGCCCACATCCGTCTACTTTACTCGGAGTGCTTCTCACTCCCAACTTCATAGAGGTAAGTCACCTTCATTATTCTATCAACCCGTCAGACATACATCTCATCCAAACCATCGACCAACGCCTCTTACACCTCCCAAACCAACGTCACCAACCCTCTCTACAATAAAATATCCCGACCCGTTAGCAGGTTCATATGCCTTGCTCTTACGGTAATTGTTGCAGTCCTCTCGTCTCTATCTCCCGCCTCTTAGACCATATCACTCTCTCGGACCAAAACCACCATGGTTCGATGACACTCGCATTTGTGCGTATCATCGCATGCCTGGGCACGACACTAAGCATTGTCATGCCCTCAAGGTCGTCGTTCACCAATGTCTGGGGAATGACACCTCTCTTCTCGATCACGTTATCAACAAACCTTCAACACCACCTCACCCATCAACTCTCAGATGAAAACCATCTTGGTTTGACAACTCTAAATTCTGCCATTATCATCACACTCCGGGACATGACACCGAGCGTTATTGCGCTCTTAAAGCTGTCATTCGTCACCACCAGAAAAAGGATTCCTTTCTTATCAAGGATCCTCTTGACCCCCCCTTTGACAAATTATCAACATCGACCCATACCTCTCCAACCTCGTCATCTAAATCAGGATCTCCACGACAGACTAGGGTCCCTTCGCTGCCTTTAACCCCTTTATTCAACATCAACACAGTCCATCTGACCACTAAACCCCAATCGACCTTAACTAATCCGTCAAACATTCTCCCTAGCCGCTGGGGGAATTCAACCTTCATCCAAACCTCGACCAATTTTTCAACACAGTCTCGACCACATATCAATCACTCTTTCAACTTAACCTCAACCAGACTAGCAACCAAACATTTAACCCGACCTCAACCAAACATTCAACCCAACCAAAGACCAAATACCAACCAATCAACCCTCGACCAACCATTGACCAACTATCACATGACCAAACCTCAACCAAACATTCGACCCAATCTTTTTATCAAAACATTCAACCTATCTCGACCAATCAATAACCATGTTAACCAACTTCACATCCACTCATCAATCAACACCTGACCAATCTAGAAAGAGGCAAATGGGGCAAGTTTGCTCCTAATTGGCTCAGACCTTTTATTATCACGCACAAGTATGGATCAGGGACTTATCAGACCCTGAGCCTCTTAATGCGTTGCATCTGCGACCGTTCTACTGCTAGTCGAGTATTTGTCCACTTGACACTTAACTTGAGCTCGTCCCTTGAGCAATCCCCGTTCCTCTTAGTCCTCCTTCCTTTCAACCCTATTCCTCTTAACAATTCCTATAACCCTTTTATGATGTATGGATGCTTTGTCCTAATAAAAGGGAGTCCTTGACCTTCTATAATCTTGTCCATGACTCACATTTCTATAAAAACAAATCAAGATGTCAAAACATATCCATGGTCACTATATCAATATCAAAATAAAAAAAATAGACTGTTCCCTCGAAGGACAGCTGTACTATCATTGCTGTAATAAATAGACTACTCCCTTGAAGGACAGCTATTCAAAAGCCTTTATATTAAACAAAAATCTAGACCACTCCCTCGAAGGATGGCTATGACTAATCTAGGCAATAAAAAGCATTATTTTAGAAGCTTCCCGCATTGATCAGCTTCACAACCTGACCACCAAGCAAATGACATCTCTATGCAGGCTTCCCGCATTGATCAGTCTGCACCTCAAAAAAAAAAAAAAAAAAAAAAAAAAAATGAGTCATGGACTTGGCTTGTAGTTGTCTCAGGGTCTCCTATAAAAAGGGGCATAGTTATCTCTACTCTTAAAATGGGTTACCCTCTTTCCTCCTCCTATTACCTGCTCAAGGGACTTCGAGCTCACTTTAATGTCTAAGTGATTCGATTACCGCTCTAACATAACTATGGTCAACGACGTCACGCATGAATGGGGCTCTTGGTTCTCATAACCCCTATCTATGCTATCTTTTTGGTCCTTGTCAATGAAAGAGCAATATGCTTTTCACTTCTTCTGCACTTTGGTCACATTCACCCTCATCACTTGTCAATCAACTCAACTCAACTCTCTTTTCAGACCATCAACATGACCTAGCCTATTCACCCTAGTTTCTATGGACACCAATACACATGGAAACTATCGACCCAACCCAATTTATGTTCAGCATAAACCAATACTTGCTGAAGCATAAATAGACCTCAATTCATTTTTAGCATACATCCATCACGAATATGGAATATTGCTAGGGATGAAAAACCCATCAACCAATGTTGCAGAATACACCATTTGGAAAAGGCTGCAACATCTTTTTTTTTCCTCATCATTTCATCATAACCAAGACCAATCTATCAACTATTTTAACCACCTGTCTACCACTCAGACACTTTGTCTAAACTACATTGGTCTGAGGCCCTTCCACAGGGGCTATGTAGGCAGCACACAGATGACACGACCGTCTTCTGGGGTTAGCTCGACCATTCTCATTTGTTCATCTCTCTGATGGACAAACCTTCTTGCCTTCTTTTAACCATCACCTTGCCCTTCACCACGACCCATTTCCATCCCTTTGACCCTTCCTCCCTTCTAGGGAGAACTACATCGGCCTAAGGCCCTATCACCAGGGCTATGTAGGCAGCACTCAGTTGACATGGGGTCTTCTGGGGTTAGCTCGGCCGCATCCTTTCGTCCATTCATCCATCCATCGACCACCAACCATTGGAGATCATGCGTATCTCCTCCGACCTCGACCACTTCCAAGACATTGTTGCCTTGGTTGTTTTTGCGTGTGTGCTACCTCACGGCTGGTTAGCAGAATTGTCCGCAGACTTTTTTGACCCTTCGCAAGTATAGGATCGCGAGCCAGTTGATCCCTACTACTTGTGACTTTTTCGTGTTTCTAGGAGCACTTCCTGAGCCCAGGATACCTGGAACGCAAAGACCCATTTGGAGTTTCAGCTTAGATTGAGTGACCCGATCAGCAGATGACTAAATGCTGGGGCCCAGTTACTTCAATTTTGGCACTCCTCGACCCTTGACCTGCGACACTTTGGCCTGACCATCTCGTGCAGTGGTATGCGTGAAATCATGACCTTTGTCGCATTCACCCTCACCCCTTTTTCATCCACTCCTTGTCAAATCAGCACCTGATTCCCGGTTCCCTTCCCTCGACTCCTGCTTTGAGGGGGAATACCTTATCCTTACTTGGGGCATTTTGCTTCCTATTTTTGTCTTGCAATTCATTCGAACAACCAACAAGACGAAATCAACCTTATCCCTCACCTGGGGCAATCCCTCCTATTTTTGTATTGCAGTTCGTCCAGAACAACCAACAAGACAAAAAGGGGCAAATGTAGACACCAAAATCGTGTCGACTCCCCTGGTCATTCCCCGTCTTATTCTTCTTCACCTATTTAACCCTTGTCGATCACTTGTTCCACCAACCCCGACCGACGACGGTCTTTACCCGGCCGATGTCGCCGACATCGGTCACCTATCGGCCGACGTCGGCAATCCTGCCGACATCGGTCACTTTGCCGTTATCCGTTATCAATTATCATTCGGTTTCCCGAAACGGTTGACGAACCGTCTCTAGAACCATCCCCCGCCTTCATCAGCATCCGCCAACCATTCGAGAGGCGATCCCGAACGCTATTCAACCATTCAAAATGCTGATCAATCAAACCTGAGCAATCATTCAACCAACCTGCGAACTCTGACATCAACACTCTCGCGATCAACACTCTCGGCATCAACCAATCTGCATTCAATCTGGCACTGCACAGACAACTCCAACTATGGATTTCATTGCGTCTTCTGGCAGGTAAGTATTTATTCTGTTTGTTTTATTTCTTCCTTGGTTATTCTTTATCAGTTCTGTCATCCCGCTTCTTTAAACCACAGACCCAGCATCTCTCGTTTACATCCCTACCTCTATCCAGACTAAAACCCCCAGACTCTGTTCAGACCCGACCTGACCTTGCCCAGACCCTGTCCTGACTCTCTCAGACCTTGCCCAGACCCTGTCCCGACTCTCTCAGACCTTGCCCAAACCCTGTCCCGACTCTCTCAGAACCTGTCCTGAACTTGTTCAGACTCTGTCTAGAACCTGCCCCGACCGATGACGGCATTTCAACCGACGTCGGCACCTTCCATAACCAACGCCGGCACTACATAGACCGATGCCGGTGACTGTGCAGAACAGTGCTGCATATCAGGTATGCACTTTATTTTCTGTCATTTATTTCTTTCATTATTATCTACTTTCATCCAAATATTCTGCTTTTTTTATCAGTGGGTTGATATCCTTCTAGGAAGTCTTCGTACTTCTGGGATCGGGCGTTCGCCTGACAGCCCACCATATCTTTGACTAACGTTTTTCCGTGTTTTAGCCTTTTCTTTGCAGGTGTCATTCCTCCACAGCCAAAGAGGAGAATCTTCCAACGTCTGATTTTGGTGCGCACAACTTTATCAGGTACTTCTAGCCTTGACCATTTCTTTTAGTTTCTTATTTCTTCTTTTGAATGTAGAAAGCAATTTTGCATAGAAATAATTACATACAGGGTTCACATAGATATGGGATTCATTACAGATTTGGCATAGAGGTTGACTTGGTTGGATATACAAATTCAAATTAGGCTGGCGATTCATAGACTCGTAAGTCCACTTTTGGTTACAGTTTCTCTCTAGGTTTAGGTCCTGTCAGTTGGTCTAGCAAGAAGTATAATGCTATTGCTATATCATCCATAGAGGTAGAGTACAGGGGAGCTATTAATGTAGCTACTGAGGCTATTTGGCTTCAAGGGATTCTTTCTGAGCTTGGCATTCCTATCAGGTAGTCCACCATCATTTATTGTGATAACCAGAGTACCATTTAGATTTGTAGGAATCTGGTTCAGCACCAGTAGATGAAGCACATAGGGATTCACATGCATTTCATTTGAGAGCTTATTCATAGTCAGGTCATTGACTTAATATTTTTCTAGTCTTCAGAGCCGGTTGCAGACATCTTCACCAAACCTTTTACCAAGAGTAAGTTCATTCATCTATGAGCTCTTCTTGGGGTGTGGTCTACATCTGTAGTAGCATCATCTTCAAGGGGGCCTTCTAGCCTCTTCTTTCTTTTATGTCTCTCTTTTGGGGGGGGGGAGTTTTTTCCTATGGGTTTTCTCCTTTTCTCTATCTTATGGGAGATTGCATTTGTACATGGGTACCTCATCAAGCCTAGTTGTCGTGACCCATTTTTTATTCCCACACTGCCCACCTAAGCTGCACTTATGGGGGGGTATTAGTGTAGGATTTTATTTTTCCCTATTTATTAATTAAGGAATATTATATATTTGTGCATACATGGATTTTTCCTACATTCATGGGATAGGCTAGCTTATGTGGATATTGTGTGTCATATTTGTGTCATAAGGTGCCATAAGAATGTCATAAGTGACTCCTTTGATCAGCTATTCCAGGTATGGGAGTTACTTCTCTATTCTTAGCACCTTGTCACCACATTTTTTGGAGGAGTCTATTCTTAGGGTGATTTGACCACCTTTTATGGAGGAGTCTATTATTGGGGTGCTTTGACCACCATTTTTGGAGGAGTTACTTACTATCTCTCCTATATGTATTCTTCATTTTGGCCATTTCGTGTTAATCAAATTTTGGTTTTCCCCATTTTTTCTTGTGAAATTTCTTTTATTGTGTTATTTTCAAATTACTTTAGCACCTATGTGGTGTGCACTTGTTCATCTTATGTGATCACGTCTCCATTTCACTCACGTTATCCAGATTCTAGCAACAACTCCGATAGAATGTGATCTTTTCTGTATGAAAACTAATGAAAGTCTTGGATTTGATGGTCTTCTAGCTAATTTATATTAGCTAATGTGGAATCATATTAAAGATTACTTCTATATGATTTATTTGGAAGCACTTCAAAAGGTATTCTTAGGCCCTATGATAAACAATGTTTTAATAAAACTTATCCCTAAATGTAAAAATGAAGACACTATTGTTGGCTTGGGACCAATTAATTTGTTTAACACCTCTTATAAAATTATTGCCAAAGCATTACCAATCAGAATTAAACCTATTATGGAAAGAAAAATGAGAGTTGAATAAATAAGATTTATAAAAGGCATATTTATTCTTAATAATCTCATACTAGTTTAAGAGACTATATAATGGGATCAACAATCATGCCAGAATGTATTACTAGTTAAGCTCAATTTTGATAAAGCGTATGATAGAATTCATTGGAATTTTAATCTTAAAATGTTGAAGTGGTTGGTTTTTGGTCCAAAGATCAAAAACACGTTCAAATGCTATTTAAAGATGAAAATGTTCACATTTTTATTAATAATTTTATTACACCTCCCTTTGAGTTGTAACATTCTATAAGATAGGGGTGTCCCCTCTCTCCTTTCTTATATGTTCTTACTACTGATGCATTAGGATATCTTCTTTAGAAGGCTAATCAAATGAAGCTTATTATAGGTATTTCCATTCTTTAGGATAAGTTGGTTATTACATCTCTTTTTTTTATGATAGCATGTTGTTTTTGCAAAATTTTGAAGAGGAACTAAATAACACCTTGGACATCTTAAATTTTCACTATGATGTTTTTAGATCCCAATTATCTCATAATAAAACTAATATTTTGATGTCTCAAACTGGTTATATTACACACTAGATTCCCAAAGAGTGGAATCTTATCAAGTATGGGGAGATAACAAGACATCTAGGCATTCCTTTTGGTTTAGAGGTCTCCCTTTCTGACATATGGAGATGGTTTTTAAATAGATTAAAAAATAAATTGTTTACTTGGGGTAATAAATTTTTATCCTTGGAAATTAAGATCAAGGTTGATAATTTTTTTTATTGCTATGCATGTTTACTACTCATATTGTTGGATGTCTTCCAACAAAGGATATGAGGAGCTAAATAAGATGATTAAAAAATTTCTCTAGTCTAAATGGGATGGTAGTACTAGTTTCATTGTTGCTTCTTAGTCTCATTGTATTGAATTAGGAAATCGTAGAGGAGTTGGTCTCATAGACCCTTAAAGTCAAGGACTTTGTCCTTCTAAAAAATGGATTATTAGACCTACTAATGGAGATGAACCATAGAATATTTTAGCTTATCATTGAATTATGGAAGCTGATGTTAAAAACAAGTGGAAAGCAGTCAATTGGTTGGATAAGATATTAATGTTTGCTTTATTTAAAATTAAATATTCCTTTCCTCTTCAGTCTATTTAGAAGGATTGGCAACAAGTTTATCACTTCTTAAATTGGAAAAATTCTTCCTTACAGTATGGTTTTAGTTTTGCCTTAGCTTCAATTTGGTGGCATATAATTATTATTATCACAATCAACCACTTGATATTAGCTTCCTAAAGCATGCTTATTATTTGTTTAAAAATGGAATCCATAAATTCAAAGATATTTAGGATTTTAACATGTTTAAATGGGCCTCTTGGAAATATCTCAAACATCATTATGGGTTGAACTATATATATATATATATATATATATATATATTTGTATAGTCCCTAGTCCCTATTGAAATTTCTATGAAGCTTTGCACACCTAAGGAATGTAATTTTTCCAAAGACTAGAAATGGTTATCTTTTAGTCTTTTTAATTATTT
>JARHVA010007941.1:112500-207500 GCA_037957365.1 Torreya grandis | reverse complement strand
AAAATACAAATAATGAAAGTAAGACCAAACTAGATATACTTAGATTTTACCATTGAACAAGTGAAATGATAGATACATTTCTATCCAAAATGTCAATCTCTCTTTTCCTTCCTTTCCATGTTATTTTAATTTCATTAATTTTATTTATTATTATTTTTCCACCATTCATGCATGATTTACATGTATTTAAAGATCTCATACTATTCTAGAAGCTACTCATTATGTAACTTCACTTCATCAATGTACCACTCCGTTTTTTCTCAACTCACAGGCAAGAGATTTATATCCAGGCATGAAAACAAACCAAAATCCTCATCACCTCTAATGTTGAGTTAAATCTCCATGATCATTTAAAAAAAAATAAAAAAATCCTAATATCTCATTTATCTTTTCAATAATAAGCATATGACTATAATAATGACATCATATTATTAAATCATGGAATTACCAAAACAAAAAAAAATCCATTCAACTTTATATTATAGATATATGTTAATGTATGAAAATTTATAAAATATATAAATCTTTGAATTCCTATTTAAGTAAATTTAATCTAGGTTTATTTAGATTCATTTATAACTTTACACAATGTCTCAATAAATGGGTAAATAGTAACCAAATTAAGATAGTCAAGCAACTAAACAAGATAAATGCCATTCAAACTTATGACAAATAGAAACATAGTCAAGATTTATCAAAGAATAGCTATATAAGATTAGTACGGTAACCTAACATGATAAATATATTTTTTATGTTATGTCATAAAAATCATAGTATGTCCAATCAAACAATATGAATAAATAATATATCCTAATTAACGTACACATGCAATCACAACTCATAATGCAATGAAGGCTAACATAAATAATAAGTAATATAAGATATTTAACATACATATGAAAATAATGAATCATGTGTTGGAGAGGTATAAATTATGTCATGGTGATGTCATATAGGTTCCCAAGTGAGTGGATGAAGTGCCTTAATAGTATAAGTGATAATGACAAAGTGTGTAATGTGATTCTCCTAGTATGCTTAAAGTTGGCTTTGTTGATCTTCAATTTTAGCATGGTTAGAGATGCTTAGGGATAGGTATGGTGATTTAAGGATGTGAAATAGGTATAATAAGATGTATTATATGATTTTATTGATTATGTGCATAAATGGAATTCATTTGGTAGTTCATAGTTTTCATCTAGACATTTTGGTCAAGTGGCAGAGAAATCTGAGTGAGCAGATTCATCATGATAGCATTCATAGGTGTGGATGAGTCAAGGGGAGTTGGTTATATGGTTTTGATAACATCAATACCAAGTTACTATAATCCAATTTTTAAGTCATGATATGAAGTAAAATTATATATATATATATATATATATATATATATATATATATAGGTGCAAATTTGGCTTCTTAGATAGAATTTACTAAGTTCCTATACTTGGCCAAATTTACAAAGGGGTTCAAGTAGAACCAAGGAAGCATATTGATGTAATAATATTTTAAATACACGGAGGTGTAAATTAGAAATGGTCACATGGGTTATTTAAATTTTGTTCCTAGTTTATATGTACCAAATTTTAGATCATGAAATGTACTACAATAAAAGATATACGTGTGTAAAGTTGGGCTCCTAGGCATTTTAACAGTGTTTTCTAAATTCAAACAGAGCCAAGTAATCAATTTTTTTACATAATATATCTCATGTGTGAAGGTTTTAAGATAATATTGATATATGTATGGAATACCCTATGTGATAAGATCTAATGAGATAAATTTTAGGGCATGTGACTAAGCACAACAAAAGTTATGCAAGTGCAAAGTTGGCCACCCAAGGAGTTTTTGACATAGTTGGCTCTATGGAAAAAAAAATTGAGAAGGAAATTTTAATGGAGATATATATCAATCATGTGAAGGTTTTAGGATAATTTTGATATATATTTTGATTCTATTTTGAAAGGTGATTATATGGTCCAAATTTTAGATCATGCATCTAAGCACAAAAGAAGTTATTGAGGTTCAAAGTTGGCTACTCAAATAGATTGAAATGGTCCCCATATTTAGTCAATTTTTCACAAGGTAATATTTTAAAAAATACCAAAGAGATAAATTATGTGTGTTTGATCCAAGATTTTAGGAATTATAAATATGGTATGAAGTGTTTGAGGTTTAAATCTGGGTAAAGATAAAAGATAAGGATCTAACAGTTTACATTTTATCATGTATTTGAGATCAATAGAGTGTAGTAAGTTAAAGAGGTAAACCTATTCTAAGTTTAACATCATTAAAGTTTGAGTTAATTATAATAAGATATATGGAGAATGTTTTTCCAAGTTGAGTGAGGACATGATATGATAGTAAAGTGGTTAAGGTTTAACTGTGACCATAGGCATTTGAATATTCAAATTTGTAAAGGTAAAAACTAGAGTTGTATATTTTACTTATAACTTTTGATATAGCATAATTTTATTAATGGAGTAAAAATAAAATTTTAATAGGACTCCATGGTACATCCACAGAACCTAGTTATATGTTTTGAATGTTATTACAATCATAGTTATTGATATCTCAAGTTTACTATGTATTTAATTGTGTTTTATAAGTAACTTGAGAAGGATAATTGAGCTTGTTTCAATGTTGTTTTGATGGTTCTTGATGAATTAGATATTAAAAATTATTTTATAATCTATAAGAGTGGTATGTGTGTATTTTTAATGTTTTAAAAAATCATATTAAATATGAACAAAGGATAATAAGTTGACTATGTGTTCATTCATGATGTTATTGTGTACAAGGCTTATGTTTGAGTAGATTTTACATATGCAGATGTGAGAAAAATTGACTATAATCATTTGAGGATGATTATGGGTTCATGTAGAGTGGACCTATGTTTTTTTATAAGTTATTTTTTTCCTAATTTCTCAATGAATTACTAAAGAAGTGAATAGGTCTCCATGAGAAATATAAGGGCTAGTAAGGCTTATTTAAAAGATGTAGCTACTTGAGTGTGACCCATAGATGTTATGGCCAACCTTAAGGAATTTATTGAGCCATGTATTAGTTTGAAATAAGCCTTAAGGTTGAAGGTGATTCTAATCCATAACCAATAAATTTTTAAGCATGAAGGCTCTATAAATAGTGAAACCAAATGAGATGGTTTATAAGATTGTGAGAGTGGAGTAAGAGAAAAGAATGAAGGATAAAAGAGAGGTAGTGTACCCATTGGATGAGTTGATAGGCTGAGTAGATTCAAAACTATGTGTATGACCTATAGGTCATAATTTTGATTACATAATATTGCTCTTATAGGTTGAGGATGAGTGAAGTGTAAAGTGGTCTAAAAGGTAGATTTGGATGCATTATGAGTGTGTGAAGAAGTAAAGGAGGTTGTGTTATCAAAGGTCCATTATCACGTGTAGAAGACATTAGTTAAAATTTGGAGGTGTTCATATCAATGGAGGGTTAAAAGGACTTGATCATCCTTAGGGGTAGGTGCTCCTTGTGGAATATGAGTTTCACTAAATACCCTTGGTCAAAATTACTTGATCAAGGTTCTAGGTTAGAAGGACTTGATTGAATATGTGGTCAAAAGTACTTGATAATATTAGGGGTAGGTGACCTTTGTGGAATAGTTATTTCACTAAATTCCTTAGATTATAAGGACTTGACCAAGGTCTTGGTCAAAAGGACTTGACCAATCACATGTTTGTGATGATCTTAAAGGATATTATTCCATGTGTTTGCAATCTTGAGAGTTGGTTTTATTCCCCAAGATGGTTTCCCATGTAGATCTTATGTTGTGTATGTGATCTTATTTTATCCTTCTTGTTTATTGATATGAATGATTGCATTGAATGATTAAGTATTTAAAGGATTTAAAAATTAAATTGAATTGTTTTACACCACTAATTCACTCCCTTTTTAGTGGATTGTACATATAACAATTGGTATTAGAGTAGGTCCTTTTGTAAAGACTTAACATCTTGAAGGTGATCCAAGGTATAATGGCTAGTTAGAATGTGTAAGGTGGTTTATCTACTAAGTAAGCATAGATGTTCAATTGATCCAATTATGCATTTTAGAGTGATAGGATGAGGACATACATTATATCCCTAGGGTTTGATGTATGGTAATCTATTTTGGATGGTTATGTTAATCTTTCTACTCATCCATCTAGTGTTGAAGATAAGAAGTTGTTTGAGAATAATTATAAGGAAATGAATGCCATAAATTGTGGTCTTATATAGTCTAAGTTCACCAAATTAATCCATTGCATATATACCAAGGATGTATGGGATAAATTGAAGACTATTTTTGAAGGAGATTCAAAGGTTAAGTTGGCAAAGTTGTAGAGTCACTGAAGACAATTTGAGATTCTCAAGATGAAAGAAGAAGATTCTGTTGCATCCTTTTTATATAAGTTGATGAGATTATGAACACTATCAGAGGTCTTGGATAAAAGCTTGAAGAAGCTACTATAGTAAAAAAAGGTATTAAGATCTCTCTCTTTCAAGTTTGATTTAAAAGTGTCTACTGTAGAAAAAACTCATGATCTTACTTAGTTGAAGATGGATCAATTGCATAGCATCCTTACTACCTATGAGATGAGAGTAAATGATGATATACCACTAAAGAAGGAAGCAAAATTCAAGACTAAACTGAATCCAAAGATTAATTACCAAGGTAAAACACTCAAGGAGGATGACATAATTCATATTGATGAAGATGAAATAACTTTTTTATTTACAAGAAAATTTAAATTAGGTTCAAAAAAGTATAAGGGTAAGCTACCCTTAAAATGATACAATTGCGTATAGGTATGAAATTTTGATAATCAGTTCTCTCATAATAATAAGAATGATGATGATGATGATGATGATGATGATGACGATGATGATGATGATGATGATGATGATGAAGATAATGGTGAAGACCAAGATGAAGACAAGAAGACATATAGGTCTGATAAGAGGAAGAAAAGATTTAAGAAGTATTACAATAAGAAAAAGTCATTCAAGAATAAGAAGAGTATCTACACCAATAAATATTATAGCTCATCAGATGAGAGTGAAGATAGTGACTTAGAGTTTGATCATGAACATGATGGTCCTATTGAAGATGAAGCCCTCTTCATGGATAAGGAACGAAGTTGTTCACATCAAAAGGAGTCTACTTGGAGTGATTCAGATGATGAGAAAGATGAGGTGGACTGTGAGACTAAATTGATGAATGCCCTTAAATAACTAAAGATTGAAAATAAGATTAAAAATAAAATGAAGTCACAAATCAAGGACTATGAGGATAAATTTAGTGTGTTTTAGGCAAGATTGGCTGAAGACTCTAGAGATCATGAAGGTGTTGTCATGTTTCTTAATTCTAAGCTAAAATATTTGTCTACAAGTCTAAGAGCCAAAGAAGAATAATTTTTAAGGTATGTAATTTAAATTGAGTCATTAAAATTTGATTTAGAGAAGATATATAGTAAGGTAAAGTCATTTTTGAGTTTTGAAAAAATCTCAAGTGATCTAGATAATATTCTGAGTGGTCAAAGACATGAAAGTGATAGAACTAGCCTTGGATATAAAGAAGAACTAGAAAATACCACTCAAGGCAAGATACATACTAATATAAACATGAGAAATAAGACTATGAAGATAAATCATCAGATAAGGAATGAAGGTGTTGGTATAATGAAGATAAATCATATCAGAAAACCAAATGTCATGAGGTATGAAAACTTTAATGGTTAGTGACATACTTGTAATCAGTTTGGGCATAGAGCTAGAGAATGTAGGAAACCTATTAGAAATGAGTTTGCATGGAACTGTGATGGTGGTTATCAATAAAAATTTGTAATTAAGGTTGATTTTTTCAACTATCATGATGTTGACAACTTTGCTAAGCATTGTATAAGTAAGGTACGGTAAGGTGAGTCTTCATTAAAAGGAATAGTTTATTTTAATTGTTATGACATATGACACATTACAAGATTTTGTTTATATTAGGTAGAGAAATTTGAGTTCACTTCAAGAGGAATGTTTTTTATATAAGTGTGAAAAAATTGGTCAAATTTGTAGGTTATGAAAGAAAAAGCTTACAAGTCAGTATAAGCTCAATCAACTTCCTAGAATGCAAGGGAGAAGACAAATTAATACATATAAACCAAAGGTGGTAAGTATGAGTCATGATGAGATTGTAGGTATAATTAATCTATTTTCTATGGTGGAGAATTATATAGAAGGTGAATAATGCCAACAACTTTCATTGTCTACTCATGTTGAGAATGAAGAGACCAAGCTAAAGGAAAAGACCAAGGAACTATTTGATGCTAGTTCTGAGGTGTGTATTGATCCAAGTAAACATCATACTATTGTTGAGTAAGTTTTTTGCAAAGAAGATAAATTTTCAATACCTATTAATGAGGTTTTAAAATAAAATTAAGATTCTTCAATGGAAAAGGTATGTCATGAATCTATGTTGTGTCCATGTGTTTTCAATTCTATCATAAAAGAGAAGGTGAATGTTGTAGTAGAGGAACAACTTATTTCTATTAAGCCTAAGAAGAAGAAGAAGAAGGAAAATATATCCTATATATACAAAAAGATTCTATTTTTTACTAAGGATACGTGGGCCACTCCTAGCTTCACTTTGTTTTAGGACATTGTGGTGTATAAGAGGTCTCCATCTATGCTTCTTAAGAGACTTCTTTTAGAAGAGAATCAAGTGTTATTGTGTATGCAGTATTTGTAGTATTAGAATGGGTGTTTTATGTGGCATAATGAGTTTTTTGGAATGACAAGAAGAGTTTACTTATTACAAAGGTTTGTACACTTCTTTATGATGGGTTCCATTTGTTTTTATGTCTTGATGATCATGTTTGTGATTTTTGGAGGTTTATGTGTGCTCTCAAGTTTATCTTTCTTATTAAAGGTCAAAGCCATGGCATAGGAAATAAAGATTTCCAAAGGTGTAAAGTCTCAATTTTTGCTCCAGAATTATGTTATGCTTATCTCCAAGTGTGAAAGAAGTTTCAAATGTGGGCATTGACTAGAAGGAGGTTTATTGACTCTATTTGTTTTGAGATTGTAGGGTTTTGGGTTTTGATAGAAAAGTGGTTTGGCTTATGATTTGAGGTCTAAGGATTATTAATAGGTTTAATAGGTGAAATATGTTTTCAAACCAATATTCATAGAGATCTGAAGGTTTTCAGTTTTTAAGTTATTCTTGTTCTTATCAAGATAAAGGCCTAATTTTCTACTAGGTTTTTGAAGGAATTGTGTTACAAAAGATAAGCTAGGTGATAAAAATTGGTTTTATTGAGGGGGAATATGAGAGTGATATAGATATGAAGTTTAAATTCTTCAAGATGTGTCTACTAAAATGTGTGGGATTTATAAGTTCCAAGTAGGGCTACAAGAAGTATATACATGCCTAGTGTGAAGATTTGACGTTTTGCTCAGTTTCTTTAAAAGATAAAGGAATGATTATATCAAGGTGAGTTATGAGGTTGGTTTAGATTATGTTTCTTATTTAGTGAGTGGTATGAAATTTTGTTGATGTTTCTTATGGTTGCTTGAGAAAGAATGTTTCCAAGCATGTGTAGTGGTTCTTCATGATGTGTGGATATCTAAATATGCTTAAGAGGTGTAATAAATAAAATATCTTAAGGGGAGTCCCTGTCAGATCTTTTATTGGTGATTTCTATTATATTTTAGTATTTTTGTGTGTTATTTCTTACTTTATTATAGTGTTTGGTTGAAGAGAGTATTAACATGGAATAAGAGGAAGTTGTCAAGGAAAGAAGAGGTTAGATCAAGGTAAGGGGAAGTTTGTACTATCTTTATAACATGGTATTATCTTATTGGTAGTATTTTAAAGTCATCATGATCATTTGGTTCCCACTTTATCAGTGTCAAAGGGGTAGAAATTTCCTATGTTGAGAGTACTTGAAGAGAAAGAAGGAATGTGAGTTGTATATTATTTTATGATGGATGTGGACATCAATGATAAAGGGGAATATTTTTGGAAAAATTTTAATCATGCTATGGTGATTTCATAGAGGTTTATAAGTGAGTCGATGAAGTGCCTTGATAGTGTAAGTGACAATGACAAAGTATGTAATGTGTTTGTCATAGTATGATTGAAGTTGGCTTGGTTGATATTTAGTTTTGTCATGCTTAGGGATGTTTAGGGATAATTATGGTGATTTAATGATGTGAAATAGTCTCATAAGAGTTATTATATGATTTGAGTGATTATGTGCATAAGTGGAATTCATCTAGTAGTTCACAGTTTACATCTAGACATTTTGGTCCAATGGTAGAGAAATTTGAGTGAGCAAATTGATGATGTTAGAATTCACACATGTGGATGAGTTAGGGGAAGTTGGTAATATGGTTTTTATCACATCAAACCAAAGTTATGATGGTCCATGTTTAAATTCATGTGTTTAAGTTTGGTCAAATATATGTGGGTACAAAGTTAGCTTCTCAGATAGAATTCACTAACTTCTTATACTTAGCCAAATTTTCAAAGGGGTTCAAGAAGACTTGAGTAAGCATATTGATGTAATCATATTTCACATGAATGGAGGTATTAGCTAAAAATTTTAGGTCATGTGATGTGGTGAGATAAAATATATGTATGTACAAAGTTGGGCTCATGTGTTGTGGAGCTTATTTCTAAATTACAATGTATTTCAAATACTATACATTTAAAATGTAATATACACTCTTTATGTATTCTCACCAAGGTTTAGGGTTAGGTTGGGCCATGAGTAAGGTTTATAGGGTGGTAACTATAAAAAATATAGGGTTTATGGCTAATATATCTTGATAAATAGGGGTTTGGGTGTTGTATCCCTTGAAATATTTTTTGGACCCCCTTAATTAGGAACCATTTTGGGTTGACTTGGACCATGGTTTTGGTATCCATTGTTTTCTAAAACAACTATGTTTATGTATTATGTATAGAAGGATATTTAATAGGTAATACATCACAAGAACAAGGGTTTTAGAAGGAAGAATAGACTATGTGAATTTGGGAGGGTTTGTTGAGCATAGATCCAAACAATATTTCATGTATTGTAATTGGGATAAGATTGATCTGAGAGTGGATTGTACTCTTGTGGCTTGTAATAAAATCTAAAAAAGTGTTTCTTTGTGGATGTAGCCCATATTGGGTGAACCACATTAAATATGGTCTTCTTGTTGTGCATTTATATTTATATTATTTATGCATCTATATTCATATCTCTTATTATTGTGATTCTAAGAGATTATTTCCACATTAACTTTTGATTTATTCCTAATATCTCTGAGGAATTTTGAAAGTGTTTTGTAACTTCAAATAGAGCCATATAAGTAGTTTATTGATGTCATATCTCTCATGTGTGAATGATTCAAGAGTAGATTAATATATGGATGGAATCTCGTATGTGAGAATATCTTATGATATAAATTTCAAATCATTTGACTAAGCACAACAAAATTTATGCAAGTGCAAAGATGGTCTCCCACATAGTTTTTGACATAGTTGGATCTATAGCAAAAAAATTTAAGATGGAATTTTAATGGTGATATATCCCACACATGTGAAGGTTTCAAGAGGATTTTGATATATGGTTGTATTATATTTTGAAATGTGATCATATGGTCCAGATTTTAGATCATGTGTCTAAGCATAGAATAAGTTATTGAGGTTCAAAGTTGGCTACTCAGATAAATTGCAATGGTCCTCATACTTAGTCAATTTTGCACAAGGTATTATTAAAGAAATTCTCAAAGAGATCAATGATGTGAATTTACCCCAAGATTTTAGGAAGCATCAAGATGTAAGGAAGTTTTTAAGGTTTAACACTGAGCAAAGATAAAATATAATGATTTAATGGTTCATGTTTTATCATGTATTTGAGATCAATAGAGCTTAGTAAGTAAAAGTGGTCGACCTATTCAAAATTTAACATAATTAAAGCTAGATATCCTTACAATAATATTGATAGAACATGTTTGGCCAAGCTGAGTGAGGACATGAGATGATAACAAAGTGGTCAACATTTAATTGTGATATTTGGCATTTGAATATTTGAATTTACAAAGGGAAAAACTAGATCTCTATATTTTGGATATAAATATTGATCTAGGAAAAATTTATTGACAAAGTAAAAATAAAAGTTGAAGAGGATTTCATGGTACATCTATAGAACCTAGGTAGAAGGTATGAATCTTTGTATAATTAAATTTATTGATCTCTAAAGTTGAATATTTATTTGACTATGTTCTATAAGTAACCTGAGAAGTATAATTGAGCTTGTTTTGATGTTTTTTAGATAGTTATTGATGAGTTATATATTTTAAAGTATTTTTCACTCAATGAGAGTGGTCAATGTACATTTTAGATGTTTGACCAACTCAAAGTTAGTATGAACAAAGGCTAAGCAGTTTACTTTGTATTCATTCATGATGTTCATGTGTATAAGGATAATGTTTGAGTAGATTTTGCATATGTAGAGGTGAGAAAATTAATTTTAATCATTTTAGGAAGTTTAATGGGTCATGTGGAATGGACCTATGTATTTGGATAATATATTACGATCTTAATTTGATCAATTAAGTGATAACAAAGTGAATACATCTCCATGAGACCTATAAGGGCTATAAGGCCTATTTGAAAGGTGTAGCTACTTAAGTGTAACCCATAAATGTTATGGAAAACCTTTAAAATTTTATTTAGCCATGTATTTATGTGAAAAAATACTTAAGGGTTAAGGTAAGTCTAACGTCAGACCAAGAAATTGATAAGCATGAAAGCTCTATAAATAATGAAACCAAAAGAGATAGTTTCTAGGCTTGTGAGAGTGGAGTAAGAGCAAAGAGTGAAGGAAAGAAGATAGGTAATGTGCCTAGTAGATGATTTGATAGGTTGAGTAAATGGAGGACTATGTGTATGACTTGTTGGTCATAATTTTGATGACATAATAGTGCTTATGCAAGTTGAGGATGAATGAAGTGTAATGTTATTTAAAAGGTGGATTTGGATGCATTGTGAGTGTGTGAATAAGTAATTGAGGTTGTGTTAACATAGGTCCATTATTAGGTGTAGAAGACATCAATTAAAAAGTGGAGGTGTTCATATTAAAAGAGTGTCAAAAGGACTTGATCATCCTTAAGGGAAAGTACTCCTTGTGGAATAAGAGTTTCACTTAAGACCTTTGGTTAAAAGGACTCAATCGAGGTTCTAGGTCAAAAGTACTTGATTAAATAGGTGGTCAAAAGGATTTGATCATGTTAGGGGCAAGTGCTCCTTGTCAAATATTTGTTTCACTAAATGCCTTAGGTTAGAAGGACTTGATGAAGGTTCTTGGTCAGAAGTACTTGACTATTCTCATGTTTGTGATCATATTATACAATATTAGTCCATGTTTTTATAGGCTTGATAGTGGGTTTTATATATAAATAGGGTTTTCCACATAGATCTTATGTTGTGTATGTGATCTTGAATTATCTTTCTTATTAACTACTATGAATGATTTGTGTGATTCATGAATGATTGTATTGAATGCTTAAGTATTTGAAGAATTTGGAAATTGAATTTAATTACTTTCCACCATTTATTCACCCCCCTCTTAGTGGATTATTCCTATGACATCATGAAAACCTAAAAAGTTAACAAGACTCATTTGTTTTCATTCATCCAATTCATGTCATATTCATTTTAGTATAGAAACTAAAATTGGTGTCTATGTGGGTTTGATGGTGTTTATCAACCCATAATGTAGGTATCTACAAGCCCCCTTTGATTATACCATCCATTTATACTACATATGATGGTAGGATAGTCCTACAACCACCTTAATGAAATGAATGGGTAGTTATTCCAAAATCATAATAATAATAAACATATAATCATAAATAACCTCTTGAATGTAAATAATCCAAAAATTAAATCAATTGTTATGATTATAAATCATAATAAAACATATGCAACAACTATCTATAAATATATTGATAATGAAAA
Source organism: Torreya grandis (assembly GCA_037957365.1). Taxonomy (NCBI): domain Eukaryota; kingdom Viridiplantae; phylum Streptophyta; class Pinopsida; order Cupressales; family Taxaceae; genus Torreya; species Torreya grandis. The sequence goes on along the minus strand of JARHVA010007941.1, from coordinate 195,485 downwards.
CAAATAATATAAATGTCAATCATACAACATGCATATATCCTTATCAAACTTAAAATTAGAACTAAAAATCAATAGTCTCATAACCCAACATTAATGCTTAAATAATTTTGTTAAAGTGGGACAAGATTAAATAGAAAGAGTTTGATCTTGAATCTATGTGATGTTGATAGTTGTTTAGCATTTATACGATATTATTTGGATTAATTTATTAATTATATATAACAAAATATATTTAAATATATTTATGATGTGATATATTTCTATGTGGAATTATCCATTTAAATAATATTGAGTACCTTGCTCTATTTAATGTTTACTTGGTCAATATTGTACTAAATATTAGTTGTCCATAAAGTGTTTATCAATAAATATTATGTTATAATGTATTTGTATCTTCTCAATTTTTTAATAGTTATTTAAATAATGGTAAAATTAGATTTAATATGGTTCCATGATCCAAAAATATGAAAGGTTAAAATATTCCAACCTTAACAAGTAGCACGTGATAAATTATCACTAAATTTATTGTTGCATGGTTATTTGTTGAATGGTTTCTATCATTTTTGTGTTCTAACAATGAAATGGTTGAGTGGGATATGAATGGTTTTAAAATACACCTATAATATTAATGATAATTTATGATATATTTATAATAAAATGAATTACTAAAACTATTAATGATTAACATGATTTTGTATGAGTGAATTAATGAGTTCATATATGATTGGTAATAAGTATGTGGACTCAATTTATAATCACATTATTTGATTATGGTTGTTTACCCAAGCATATTTGAACACCTTGTTAATGTGTTATCACTTAAATACTATTAGGGGAAACTAATTAACTTTATGAACCTTTATCTTAGATTTGGTTAGGAAGAATGAGGTAATTAAGTAGAGTTAAAGTCCTTTAAATTTTCCTATTAGGAAGATAGTTGTTGCATATATAGTTTTTGATTTATGAGTGTGAAATTACACAATGAAACACTCCAATCCTTATAGTTTATAAAAGTAATACACTTCCTTATATTGTCCTTTATACGTAATTTAACTTTATCTATGTTCCTAAAGTAATTATAAGACTATTTTTATCTTTGGAAGTATGTTAGTGGGTGTTCTAAGGAGATACTATTTTATGTCTTCAGTCACAAGAGAGTGTTCTTTGCACATAGTTTCATTCAAAATTTTATTTTTAAAAATTTGGATTATTTAAATATGAAACATGTATCCTAAGAAATACAAGTTTCATGTGAAGATATATATAAATAGTATGCACATAATAGTAGGTATCATAGTAATGATAATCATAGATATAGGCACTCAATAGTAAGCCACATATAATATGCATGATATGTATCATGCCATATCATAAAATTATAATAATGTGTGACATTAATCATCGCATCAAAATATTATAAAGTATTCATAGTTTTATCCACACATTATTACACACTGTCATGAACGTGATTCACATAAATACTCAAGACATAGCATGAATCTGACACAACTCTAAATTAACCTATAAAACATGGCCATGAGAAGAGATAGAGTATCCTTTAAAAAACTGATGCATGATGTGACAATTAAAATCAATGAACTTATAGAATCATGTAAGACGCTCAATTTTAGACATGAATACTCACATAATAGTTGTAAATATTCACTCATAAAGGAATACTATATAGCATACAATGATCACATAATGTCATGTATTAAAATCATCACACATTGTAATACACAATCAAGGATCACATCACATAACAATAATAAATGATCAAAAATAGAACAAACAACATCATACACACACATATAACAATCTAAGTTACTTTATGTATTCAATTCTTTTCATCAACACACATAACATAGTATAATATCAAGTGAATTATACACTCTAAAGAGTATATGCATGATTTATTTATCATATTTATCCTAATTAACTAGATACAATCAATATAATGGTGATAAAAAGATATAACCTATATAATTTAACAATATCTTCCTAATGTAAACATTCCCTCAATGTAATAAGGTATCCTTTAGGTGAAGGAATGCCTATAGTGTAAACATCCATGTAATGTGTTGCCTATATATATCATGTTGTTTATCCCTAAAATACATATTAAGGAATCTATGTTTAAATGGGATAGATATATCCTAAGTAAAAATGTGATAAACTGTCTGTATAGTAGGCTAATTAATTAAAAATTCAGATAAACAATAGTCTAATTTTAAATTAATAATAATAATAATAATAATAATAATAATAATAATAATAATAATAATAATAATAATAATAATAATAATAATAATAATAATAATAATGGTACTTATTTAGATTATATTTAGCATGTGGATCTGATGTGAAATGGGTTAGAAATAGACTAGATCTAAATTCTAGATTAGTCGTTAGATTTTAAAAATTTGACCTCTATAGCATTAGATGATTTTGTTAATGCTTCTTTCTAACCTGGATGCAAGTTTTTTTTATGAAATACCTATTAGTTCTAGATTTAGCCATGTGGACTATTCTGGGTTCTATGTAACTTTCACTCTAGTTTTCTTAGATCTAGATCATAGGTTGTCATTCTTATTAAAATAATAACCCTATATATGCATTTTCATATTAGATTTGGTAAAAATGGATATGTGGGATTACATTATTAAGCTAACTCCAAAGACCCCTCCATTAGGGATGTTACCTACATATCCACTATTTTGAAGGACTCAGACTCATGTAATCTTACCTTATGTGTTATCTTGTATGTGCATAAATATGTAATATATGATAAATAATTATAATTGTGACCTAGCTTTTAACTTGTAAATTATGGATCACATAGCTATTTTTTAGTAATTCAAACCTATATAGGTTTTATCCCTATGAGAGATATGGAAATAATGAAAAATATGGAATATTTTATCATTTGAATGTTTGATTGAATGATATTGGTTAGTTGTATTGTAATTTTTTATGTTTGTTTTAGGTCATGAATGAATGAGGATTGATCTTATATTATTAAACCAATCCTTTTGGTAAGTATCCTATATTAAATATATTAAGATGACCATACAGATATGTTTATTTTGAAAATTTTATTAATTTAAGGCATATGACACTTATGTTAATTTAGGCATTGGACTAGGATGTAAGTGACTAATAAGTGAGAAAATAAATATAGGTCCATAAATTTTAGATATAAAATGTAAACATGTCTATATAATTATTATAAATATAGAAGACATGGGTGAGTATAATGACATTTGTCAAAATAGGAGATAAGCAATAGGCATAAAGAGGTAATAAATATGAGCCTCTTAGTAGGCGAAAGGTATAAAAGATGAAGGTACATCTATGATATGTATTTTCCATGTATACAAGATTGAGGTGCTATATAATTTAGATTTAGTATCTATATCCCCCATTAATCTAGTAATGAAATTAGTAGTTTAAATGAAAAAAAATGCATACTTAGGTGTTTATAACACACCTCTCCTTTGCATGATCCAAATTTGAGTAATTTTTGTATGATTGACTTGCAAACAAGATCATGTAATATAAAATTGAAATAATTTTAAATTCTTGAAAGTAAAGAGAGTAAGGTTAGGAGTACATCTATGTATTAATGAAACCATATTGAATTTTTGTAATTTGATTTGAATAAATTCTTTATTGTGAATATTTGGAGCTAAGGTTAGGATAATAATAAAAAATACAAGCGAAATTATATATAGATATTTTAGGGAAACGTTGCCCCAAATTTTTAGAAAAGGTGAGTTGTCACTCAATAGTTGAGATTAGCTCAACTATACAACCCAATCATACTTATAACCTAATGATCAAGAGTGAGACAAGACAACTCACACTATAATTTTGGTAAATCTGGATGATTTTATCAATTCAATTTATAAACTTGGTAAGATTGAGTGATTTGATCACCTTAACATTCCCAAAAACTGAACCAACTATTGTATGTCCATAAAAGTGTTTCAAATCTAAGATTTAGTTTTAATTTTAAATTTAAATGATATTTGCATATAATATGGACCTTATATATGTATCATGATAAAACCTAGGTATAATAATGGTACTAATGTATATAATTCTACCACAAATGTGTATTTCAATCATATAACTATGTAAATTGCACAATTTACAAATTGTGTAAGTGTGCAAAACATGTTTCCATAACATTCCCACACTAAAATATGAAATTTAGAAATGATATAAGTGTGGATAACATATTTACATAACATGCCTCCATTGTATATTTAAATTTATGAAGTGCGACAAATGTGGAGAACATATTTCCATAACATGCCCCCACTATATATCTAAATTTATGAACTATGCAAAATGTGGAAGCCATGTCTCTATGAATTTACCCCACCAATATTCCACCCCCCCCTTTGAAGTGAGTGAAATTATAAAATAGTGTTACCTTAAGTTAAATTGATAAGATAATCATATAATTTGTTTACAAACCATTTAACATATATGAGAAACATATCCAAGTAGATATATCATTCAATTACATATAATGTGATTACATCAAAACCTAAGATGCATGATATATATGATATAAACATATAGATAGTAATATTTCAAGCTCAATAAGTAATCAGGCACACATACAATATCACACAAAATCAATTCAAAAGGCATGGTTTAAGGAGACCTAAAAAATGGGGCATGCTCAAATGTCACATGATCAAAAGCATGTGGCTTATTCAAATGTCTAAAAAAGAAATCAATGACATATGAAAATATCCATACAATAGGAAATTACATAATAAAATTTCAAAATAAGAAAATAAAGGAGTGGGACCAAAAATACTGGAGCATATTCCAATTTTTAAACAAGAAGAACAATAACAAGTCAAAACATTCATTGATGTACATAAATGAAAGAAAAAAACAACCATAATAAACATAACACACTATCCTAATGATCATATGTCTTAGAAAAATCATAAGAACATAGCATATCATGTACACTAAAAAATATATAACCATGGATAATGGCATCTATAGGTAAATAAGCTCAAACATGATAATGTAAAGTGATCAAAAAATTATAACTTAGATGTCTAATAATCAAAGAGGCAAATGCCCATTGCTAGAGTATATTATCATGATTTTTGGTTTCTATAGATATTTTTAATCCTTTTCCTAGTTGTCCTTTGTAGATTTATCCCACATTGGTTAGTAAGGTTTGCTTTTTGTATTTCCTTGCCTACTTATGCAAGGTCTCTCCATTATACTAAGCATGTGTTATTATGAATATCATATGATTTTCCATCTCCTTGAATTTCATCCTTGTAGCCTTTTGTGATGATTTTATTGTCAATGATTCAGATACTTGGGTTCTTGGAATGATTTTATTCCCATTCCTTATATGGTAACAGATCCTTGAAGTATTACAACCATCTATTTATAATCTTACTACAATTTTTTTCCAGATAATTCTATTACTTTCACACCATTTTACACTCTAGCTGTTGTGTGGTATTTTTTAATAATAATTCATTAGATGATAATATCTAGGTGCATTGGAAGGAGATTAGAGGTGGCATTCTACTTGGTGCCATTGATTTTGGCATAATCCACTAGAGATTGTTACATGTTTTTTTTTTTTTTGGTTTTTTTATTGATACTTATATATTTATTATATTTACTCTAAAATCACCTTAGTCAAGGCTCTTTAAATTGTTTAGATCAAGTAATATGATTAGAAACATTTCCAAGTCTCCATTAGATCAAGTAATTTCTTAACAAACCCTCCTCTCCTACTTGGCATCCCTCCTAGGTCTATTTAGAGAATATTTGGTGATTTTAGATTCCTCTCCTATCACCATTCTAATTTAATACTATTTTTTTGCATTTTTTGTAAAGTGGAAGATCTATCTTTTTAAGCCAGGCAACATCTTTTTTTAATCTGCATGGAGTAGATTTACGTGGAAGAGATCTAATTAGAGAGGGCTATGTTTGGGAAGGAGTATGCAAGTATTTTTTTTAATTTTTTTAGAGGAGATTAGAGGAGGCGTGATATGGAATTCACTCTAAGAATTATCCTTCAATAGTGGTGATGGGTTAAATCTCCTATGGCTTCTTTCAGATATGAAGATCACTTTGGTGGACTTGGTGAGAGGTTTGCACTTTTTTTCTTTATAGGTTCTACATTGGAATTGGTGAGGACATTTTTTCTTAATGCCTCCATTTGTTATTTTAGAATTTGAATCATGTCTTTGTTACATCACATTGTTAATGTTCTCACTCTTGGTGGCATACCATTTTTTGATCTAATACTTTCTAGGTGATATATAACTGTAATATAATTAGTTATCCTATTAAACCAATAGCTCTATTTATTATTTAATATTAATAGTTGTCTTTATTACTTTAAGAAGATGTATATTTTTCTTGAAAGTGTATAAGGGTCAATGGAAGATTTTTTTTTCACTTTTTTTGTCTTTAGGATGTCTACAGTGAAATTCCAATTCTAACGAAATGTTGGAAGGATAGGTTCACTACTAATTTGGTCACGAAAATAGCTTGTATTAAAAAATGTTATTACTTTTGACCCATTTAGAGGAATTTGTAAATATTATAAATTTTGAATTATGACTCAAAATTGAGTTTATTTCATTTCATAAGTGTATGTTATTCAATTCTCTAAACATTGGTGTCATCTATTTGTAAAAATAAACTACTTTTGTAAAATGTCAACTTTGGGTGGAGATAAATATAAATATTTTGGTGGTTGTCTCAGTGTCAAATTGTGCACCATTTTGCATTATTTTACTCTTTGGTGATTTAATATCATGGCTTCTTATTATGGTTTAAATCAATGTGAGACTTTACCTATACATAATTAACATACATAAAGACCTAGAATGGAAATAATCATTAAACATAAAGGATTGTGGTCACTACTGAATGATGTTCAACCATAGTTCTCTAGAGAATATCAAAAATTTCATCACCAATGCAAATTTAAATAGTGTATGGGTTTGATAGGGCTTATGTGAGTGATAGTCTTTGAGTTCATTTATATGGATGTGACATTCCATTCAAAATATGTAATAAACTAAAGGGTTTATTTGGGAAAGTATATCACATGAGATCCATGTAACTTGAAGTCAAACTTAATTCTCTTCATATAGAATATTTTCCATCTATTGTAGAGTATCTCACTAAGTTTAAACACTTTTTGACATAATTTAATGGGAATAGATTAGATAATAAATATGAATAGTGTGTGTACCTAATTCTATCCAAGTTGAAAGGTCCATTTAAAATATTTGATTATAAATTTTTATCTAGCATGGATGCCTTAGATGTTGCATTCAAAATGATTGACTTAGAGTTGTTTTGTGAAAGACTTACTAGGGAGGAATCCAAATTATCTCACCTTGAGTCTTCCACCTCTCTAAAATAATTTTTAGCATCTCATCCTAAGAGTAAGGGAAAATAAAAGAATAAATCCAATAACACTCCTCCTCCATATAAAAGTTCACATTAACCCAATAACTGTAAACCCAAATAATATTCCAAATCCAAGAATAAGTTTTAGCCTTTCATGCTCTTTTTCTGGGCGGGATATTCATGAAGAATCTAGGTGTTTTAAGATAATGTAAGACATAGAGTATGTAGTTAGAAAACACAATATTTATATCTCCACTCTACCCAATGAACATGTAAAATCACTTAATGTTATTGAGAGATCTTAGTCACTTTTTTGAGACAGTTGGGTCACAGATTCTAGTGCTTCTCACCACATGACTACTTCCAAGGATATTTTTTGTATCTCTTGGTTTGAGTTCTACATCCATCATTAAGGTTGGAGATTATTCCTTTATTTATGTTTATATAAAGGGTTATATATATCTTGACGGTGGTTGCATCAATGATGTAATATATGTCCTTAACATCATAACAAATTTGCTTTATGTTTATCAAATTTGTCATTCTAGTCAGGGTAAGATAATGACTTTCACACCACAGGTGGGTGAAGTTTAAGCATTTATAGAGACTAACATACTTATTTCATAGGGTGTTATTGATCATAGTTCTTGATTATATTAATTTGAGGGTTTTGAGGATACTCCTCCTATAGGGATATGTTTGGTCTCTCATGCATATTATGAGAGTAAGTTTTGGCATGAGAGATTCAAACATCTTAATTATAGATATTTGAAGGAGTTGAGAACTCATGGTATGGTTTATGGTCTTCTTATTCTTTCATGTATTGATGAAGTTTTCCCTAGTTTTGAACTATGGAAATAACACCAAGATAGATTTACTAAGGGTATGTCCAAGAGAGATTTTTCACCAATTGAGATTGTGCATAATGATTTTATGGTTTTCCCTACTCCTTTCAATGGAGCTAAGTATGAACTTACTTTTATTGATAATTTCATGAGGCATACTTGGGTTTATTTTCTCAAATATAAGACTGATGCTTTTTCACACTTAAAATTATTTAAGGCTTTGGTTTAGAAACAATCTTCTAGTTGCATCAAGAATATTCATACAAATAATGGGAGGGGAGTACTTTAGTTGAGATTATTTTGATTTTTTTGTAGCTCATGGTATTATTCACCATCATTCTATTCCACATACTCCAAAATAGAATGGATTAGTAGAATGGAAGAATCAAACTTTTAAGGAGATGGTTAAATACATGATGCATTCATGGGATTTACCTCCCATCTATAAGCTAGAAGAAGTTAATTATATGAATTACATTTAGAATCACACACCACACAAAACACTTGAGCATTTGACTCCAAAGTAGGCTTGGTCTAGAACCAAGCATGATGTCTCATTTTTTTTGAGTCTTTAGGATCATGCCTAGGATCTTTTACCAAGTAAGAAAATAAAATCCTTATATAAGAAGAGAAAACCCTTGATATTTATAGGTTATTATGAGGTGATGAGAGATTATCACCTTTTAGATCCTAATAATCATGATGTTCATTTTTTAACACATGTTCAGTTTGATGAGAACTTCACTTCTCATTATTCTTATTCCATGCCTTCTTATTCTTCTTATGTTGATTCCCCACATTTTCTTGAGGATTCATTATTTGAAGAGATAGTTTAAGATCCCCTTGAGGAGGTTATAGATGTTGAAGATATTATTCCCACTAATTTTTTCACTATGCCTATGTGGCATCGTACTAAAAAATCTTAAGCATCATATTTTATATAGGATATTCCACCCAATAGATATAATCATGCACATTTTATAGTTATAATACTTTTCTATCAAGCATTCTCTATACTTACATAATATATTACATAGGCTCATGGGATATAGGAGTGGGATGATGCAATGACATTTGAGTATTCTTATTTTATGAAGAATCATACTTTGGATTTGGTCTCTCTTCCTTAGGGAAGAAAGATTGTTTTTTTCAAAATGGATACACTACACCAAGTATGTAGTTGATGGGTCCATTAAAAAGTATAATGCACATCTTGTTAAAAAGGATTTATCACATGTTGAAGGTATTGATTACTCTAAGAATTTTTCACCTTTTGCCAAGATAGATTATATGCACCTTATACATTCTCTTGTTACATCATAGTGTTGTATAGTGTACTTGATGGACATTTAGAGTGCCTTCCTACATGGATATTTGTGTGAGGGAATATCATGGAGCATATTGATGGGTTTATTCATGATTACCATCTTACTTTTCAGCTTTTTAGGTCTCTTTATGGTCTCAAATAGGCCCCTTGATCTTGGTATGATAAGACGGATTAATTTTTTCTCTCTACTAGATTTGTTTACTACCAATCATATCTCATACTATATATACATAATTTTGGAGATGATATTATTATAATGATCTTGTATGTGTATGATCTAATTCTCACAAGATGCTCCTTTCTCATATTTAGGATATTCAATAGGGTCTTTCTATATAGTTTGATATGACATATCATAATCTTTTTCACTTCTTCTTTGGTTTGTAGATTTCTTAATCAAATTTAGGGGTTCATTAGTGTTAGTATAAATACACCTTTGATCTTCTTCAAAATTTTGGCATGGTTGATTGCAAGCCAAGTCCCTTTCTGATCTAGTCTTGAGTTACTCTCACTACCACCTGTACTACTTCTATTTGTGATCTTAAATTGTATAGGTAGATGGTTGACAGGCTTATGTATTTGACCCATACTTACCTCGATATTTCATTTGTAGTTGGGATTGTATCTAGGTTTGTACATGATCCTCTTGATAGTCATTAGTAGGCTACTAAGTAGTTTTTATGATATTTGCAAGCCACTACCCATTTTGGATTATACTACACCAAGGGTTGTAATAAATTGGTTGGGTACACTAATTCATATTGGGCAAGTTCTCTTGATGAAAATAATTCCACTTATGGCTACATATTTTATCTTCATTCTTCTCTAATCACTCAGATGTGTAATAATTAGTAAGCTATTACACTTTCATATATAAAGGCTAAGTACAGGGCAAAAGTTATAATGAGTTAGCAAGTTTTGTGGCTTTGTTAATTATTAATAACGTCTAGTTTCATATAAGATTCAATAAATATAATTTGATGTGAAATCCATAGGGCAATTCACATATCTCATAACCCATTTAAGCACCATCAAACAAAACACATTGAGATATAAATTAACTTCATTTGTTAGAAAATTTAGAATGGATTTCTTTGCTTAGAGTGCATTAAAACTTAGTAGCAAGTTACTAAAATCTTCATGAAGCCTTTTATATCACCTCATTTCCTTGATTTGTATGGAATTCTTGGTGTTTCATAAGTTGTCTTTGGGGGCTGTTCATGAGGGAATCTTCCTTCTTCATTTCATGGATATATATTGTACATGAGTACTTTATTAATACTTGTTACTAAGACTCATATTGTAGATAGACCACAATATCTTTTTTGGCTATTTTTATCCCACAAATTCCTTAGGGGTGGGGGATGATGGAGGGGGGGGGTTATTAGAGTATATTATCATACTCTCCATGTTATATAGATAGTTTTTCATCTTTTTCTTGGTTTTTTCATTTATGTATTTATCTCACATTAGTTAGTTAAAATTGTTTACTATATTTTGATGTCTACCTATGCAAGTTATACCAATTATATTAATCATGTCTTATTATCAATATCATATTAGTGTAGGTTTTTATTTTTCCCTATTTATTAATTAGGGAAATTATATTTCTTGTGCATACATGGAGTTTTCCTACATTTGTGGGATAGGCTAGCTTATGTGGAGGTATGTGTCATAGATGTGTCATAGGTGTCATAAGAATGTCATAAGTAACTCCCTTGATGGGAGTTACTTCTCTATTCTTAGCACCTTGTCACCACCTTTCATGGAGGAGTTACTGACTATTTTTGGTGTTCCTTGTCCACCTTTTATCGAGGAGTTACTTTCGTACTCTCCTATTTGTAGTCCTCATTTTGGCCATTCCATGCTAATTCAGATTTGGTTTTCTCCATTTTGTTTTGTGCAATTTATCTTCTTGTTATTGTCAAATTGCTTTAACATCTTGTGGTGTGCACTTGTTTATCTTGTGTGATCACGTCTTCATTACAATCACATTATTCGAATTCTGGCAACAACTCTGATATGGTATCATAGCTCTCCCAGTAATCTTGTGTGTGATTATGCTTTTAGCTTATTTTTTGAAATCAAGAGGAGTGGAGTTTGTTTTTTTATTTTTAGATTTGATCAAAAATAAAAATAAAAAATATATCACTTCTAGTTAGTTTTCTTGGAGATCCTTGCATTTGGGTGTCTTTTGTTGTGTGAAGCAGCAAAAGGAGGAGCTAACTTTGTTGCAAGCCTCTTCATACTGTTGTTTTCCTTCCAGCTTCTGCGCCCTCTTTTGGTCAGCAACCTCTAAGTTCAGGCACCACTTCTGCTACCATGCAACTATCCTTCCAGCGCCCTTCTGGTCAGCCTTCTACACCTACCTCTTTTTCTATCCACACCATAGTGTTTTCTTGCCTAGCAAGCACCAAGTAGGCCGTACAACGTGTCCAAAATAGGTATGTTTTTTGTTGAAAATGGCATTTTTTTGGTCTTCTCTGCTGCATTGAAACTAGCCTGTTGTGCATTGGGATTTGTGAGGTTTGCTATTTTAGTTTCTCTAACCTTTCTTGCCTAGCAAATTAGAAATGCACCTTATTTTCTACTGTTCTTTGTCTTTTCTGTTAGTAAAATTTTGAACTATGTTTTTTGGCTCCCTCTCCTTGCTTGGCGTCCCATGTGGGCACTTAGATGCTTGGCCAGCAAGTTAATTCTGTCTATGCTTCAATTATCTTAGTTAAAATTGACTTCATAAACCAAAAATCAGTCAATTTGACAGAATATTTATGTTTTTAGGCAATTTTGTATTTTGGAGATTTTCAATTAAAACTTGTATTTTCGCTTGTTGAAGACAAAGGGTGAGGCCCGGGTTGGTAGGAGGCCAATTCCCCCTCAAAAAAACCTCATTTGTATTCTTCATTCCGTGTCTAATCCAACGAGTGGTTGGAAGGCCACTTTCTCTCCCCACAACAGGCATTTTTTTAATGTTTTAGTGCTTTTTTTGCAAAAACACTAGTTTACGGGGAAATTGTAACTTTAAAATCTTGCAAATGGTAGCTTGATTTTGGGTGCCATTTTTTGAAAAACTGATTTTAATTCAATTCTCCATAACGTAGACTTTTTATTTTTCAAAAACACACTAGTTTATAAAGTGCCAAAAATTTGGGTCTCTCGGGACGCATTTTCGACTGAGTCCGACATCCTATTTGCTTTTGTCTTGCACTGATTGCTCTAAGATGCATTTTCAGCTAATTATGATGTATTTTGAGCATGAAATTTAATATTTATGGGGGTCTCAATATTTTAGGGGGGTGTGATTTCTTTTTCACAACTTGCAAACTTCACTTTGATTCTCCTTTCTGCATACATTCACAACATGCAAACTTCACTTTCATTCTGCTTTCTGCATACATTCACAACTTAAAATCAACACAACTTCACCTAATTTCAACTAAAAATGGATTATTTTCAACTCAAACCCCTAACACCCTTCAACTATCATGAATGGAAAATTAAAATGTCAATCATTCTCAGAAGCAAAGGGTTGTATAGGATCACAATGGGTACAAAAGTAGAACCTAACATAGATGCTGAAAAGGTTAAGTGGTACAACCATAGTGATGAATCCTTTGGATTACTGAGCTTGTCTATGTCTCTAGAACTTATCTTCCACTTATAATCCTCCCAAACTCCTAATGACATATGGGACACCTTAGAAAAGTTGTTTGGAAAGCTTGATGAGATGAGAGGTCATGAGCTCAAAAATGAACTCATAAGTCTAAGTCCTAGTAACTTTGACACCCTATAGGACTTCTTCACTAAGTTTAAGGCCCTTAGATTGCAATTGAAATAATGTGGGATAGAGAAGAAAGATGATCAACTCATACTTTCTATTCTCGCAAAGTTAGGTCCAAGTTATTCAGTCTTTGTCTCCACTTTCCATGCCACTAAAAGTGCCCTTGGCACTGCATGGAAAATGCCTTCTTTGGATTCATTCATTGCCGACTTGAATAAGGAGCAAGATAAGCTAATTTATATGGGAACAATGAAGTCTACTCAACCCCAGGCTTTGATAGCTGGAAATGGTAAGGACAAGACTTCAACAAAGGAGAAGAAGAAAAAAAAACAAAGACCAAGAGAAGAAGAAAGAAAACACCAATCCTGTCAAAAACAACACTGAGACTTCTTCTTCTAATGCTAAACCTAAGAAGGAGAAGGTTAAATGTGCCTATTTTAAAAATAATGGGCATGATGAACACAAGTGCATGAAAAAACAAATAGACCACCTAACTCATCTTTTAGAGAAGAACAACATAGGTGTTCCAGAGTCCATCAATCAGAATTCATCTACCCAAGATTCTACCAAGGCAAAGGGTAAGGGTAAGGAGAAAGAAAAGGGCAAGGCCCTTGTAGCTACAATAGCTTCCTCATCTTCATGGGTCATTGACTTAGGTGCTTCTCACCGCATGGGCTCTTCACTAGTTGATTTTTCATCTTTAGAGCCTTGTCACATGAATTCAATTAGTTTGGGTGATGACACATCAATTTTCATTGCAGGGAGAGGGTCAGTTGAAATGGAAGGAGGAACATTCAATAATGTTCTAAGTGTTTTTTCTTTCAACTAATCTCCTATCAGTGTACCAAATCACTCACATTGGTCGGGGCATGAGAGTTGAGTTTTCACCAAATTCAGTATCTATCAGGGAGTTGCATAGTGATACTACAGTGGTAGTGGGAAGGGTAGATCACCAAGCCAAGTTATACACCTTTTCACATTTTTCATCAGATTCTTCTCCTATAGCATTGCTGACTCATTCAAATGGAGTTAGCAAATCATGGCATGAGCAGTTTGTCCACCTTAACTACCGCTATCTTGAGCAACTTTGCAAACATGACATGGTCATTGGCTTGCCTCGTGTTTAGTTCTCAAAAGGACTTTGTGAGGGGTGCTCCCTTGGGAAGCATCCTGAAGCAAATTTTGACAAAGGCAAAGCTTGGAGGGCTTCACAACATTTGGAGTTAGTCCACAGTGATGTATCGGGACCCTTTCCCAAACCATCTTTCACAAGGGCCAAGTACATCCTCACTTTCATTAATGATTTCTCTAGGTACACTTGGATATATTTTCTCAAACAAAAGTCTGAAGTGTTTGAACATTTTCTAGACTTCAAGGCTCTTGTTGAGAAATAGAGTGAGAAATCTATCAAGATTCTTCAAACTGATAATGGAGGGGAGTATGTCAGCATCAAGTTTGAGCAGTTTTGCACCACAGAGGGGATTGATTTACAATGCACAGTCACCTACAGTCCTTCAAAAAATGGTAGTTATAGAATGTAAGAATAGGTTCTTGAAAGAGATGGATAGTTGTATGATTCACTCCAAATCCTTAGCACCACAATACTGGGCCGAAGCCATCAGTTGTGCTTGCTACATTCAGAACAGGGTTCCTCACAAAGCTTTGAAAGGGATAACACCCTTTGAAGCTTGGCATAAAAGGAAACCTGATGTTGAGCACCTCAAGGTTTTCAAATCCCCAGCCATGGCCCACATTCCAAAGAAGAAATGCAAAGCTATGGAATGCTAGTCCAAGCCTTGCATCTTTGTAGGATATCCAGATGGTATTAAGGGATATCGCCTTTTGGATCCAGTCACACATGAGTTGTTCATCGAGAGAAGTGTTAATTTTTAGGAGAGTCCTAGAGACTCAACACTTGACACTTCTTCTCCTTCATCAGATCTACTTCATGATGATTGCTCATCAGATTTAGATCAGCCACATCAGGTTCTTGAGCTAGAGTCATCTTCTTCTTTGAGTTTAGACAGTGAGGATAGTGATGCAATGTCATCCACCTCTAGTCAGTCAGAGGATGAGGAGTTAGCACCTGACTCACCCACTTTTGGGCCACTTTGGGCTAGACAGACACTTGAGAGTGCTGGCACATGGGCAAGAGACCCGGCAGATGATAGACGTACTAGGGGGATTTTCAAAGAGATCCACATGCCTTCTTTGCTTTAGTTTTTGATCCATAGACTTTTTGAGAGGCATCAGGGGTACCTGATTGGGATTGTGCTATGGAGGAAGAATATTCTTCCTTAATCAAAAATCACACTTGGGATTTGACTTCGCTTCCTAAGGGAAGAAAGATGGTTTGATGTAGGTGGATATATTGGACCAAGTTTACAGTAGATGGGTTGGTCAATAAGTATAAGGCATGATTGGTCACTAAAGGTTTCTCATAGGTGGCAAGCATTGACTACTCAGAGACCTTTGCACCCATTGCAAAAATGACTTCTATCCGACTCACCTTGGCTATTGCCAGAGCACATGGTTGAGATGTGCATTAGATGGATGTGAAGAGTGCCTTTCTTCACAAAGACCTTGAGGAGGAGATCTACATGGAGCAACCACCAGGATATGTTTAGGATTCTTCCTTAGTATGAAGACTTAGGAAATCCATCTATGGCCTCAAACAGGCCCCTCAGGCTTGGTATGCCAAGATGGATTCCTTCCTTCTCACAGTGGGTTTCACTATGTGTCATTCTGATCCTAATGTCTACTTCTTGCGGCAATATGATTCACTTCTAATTTTGGTTCTATATGTTGATGACCTTTTGATCACTGGGAGTTTTTCATCATCTATTGCAGTGGTGAAGGCATCTCTTTAGGATAGATTTGACATGACAGACTTGGGTTTGTTGCACTACTTCTTTGGCATCAAGATCTCACAGTCAGATTTAGGGATTTCTCTTACATAGCCTAAGTATGCTCTCAACTTATTGGCTTGGTTTCACATGGCTGATTACAAGCCATCTCTAACTCCCTTTCTATCAGGAGTCAAGCTTGAGACTGATTGTTCTTCACCATTGGTTGATGCCACTCAGTATCGATAACTTGTTGGCAGTCTCATCTACTTGACTCACACCAGGCCTGACATTTCATATACAGTGGGACTTGTCTCCAGATTCATGCAGGAACGCCATGAGCTGCATTGGAAAGTAGGTAAGAGGATCTTGCTTTACATACAGGGTTCACGTAGATATGGGGTTCACTACAAATTTGGCACAGAGGTTGACTTGGTTGGATAAATAGATTCAGACTAGGCTGGCGATTCATAGACTCGTAAGTCCACTTCTGGTTACAGTTTCTCTCTAGGTTCAAGTCCTATCAGTTGGTCTAGTAAGAAGCAGAATGCTATTGCTATATCATCCACAGAGGTAGAGTACAGGGGAGCTGTTAATGCAGCCACTGAGGCTATTTGGCTTCAGGGGATTCTTTCTGAGTTTGGCATTCCTATCAGGCAGCCCACCATCATTTATTGTGACAATCAGAGTACCATACAGATTTGCAGGAATCTAGTTCAGCACCAGTAGACCAAGCACATAGAGATTCACATGCATTTCATTTGGGAGCTTATTCATAGTCAGGTCATTGACTTGATATTTTGCCAGTCTTCAGAGTAGGTTGCAGACATCTTCACCAAATCTTTCACTGAGAGCATGTTTATTCATCTATGAGCTCTTCTTGGGGTGCAGTCTACATCTGCAGTAGCATCATCTTTAGGGGGCCTTCTAACCTCTCCTTTTCTCTTATGTCTCTCTTTTGGGGGGCAATTTTCTCCTACAGGTTTTCTCCTTTTCTCTATCTAATGGGAGATTGTATTTGTACATGGGTACCTCATCAGGCCTAGTTACCGGGACCCATTTTATATTTCCACACTTCCCACCTAAGCTGCACTTATGGGGGGGGTATTAGTGTAGGTTTTTATTTTTCCCTATTTATTAATTAGGGAAATTGTATTTCTTATGCATACATGGAGTTTTCCTACATTTGTGGGATAGGCTAGCTTATGTGGAGGTGTGTGTCATAGATGTGTCATAGGTGTCATAAGTAACTCCCTTGATGGGAGTTACTTCTCTATTCTTAGCACCTTGTCACCACCTTTCATGGAGGAGTTACTGACTATTTTTGGTGTGCCTTGTCAACCTTTTATGGAGGAGTTACTTTCGTACTCTCCTATTTCTAGTCCTCATTTTGGCCATTCCATGCTAATTCAGATTTGGTTTTCTCCATTTTGTTTTGTGCAATTTATCTTCTTGTTATTGTCAAATTGCTTTAGCATCTTGTGGTGTGCACTTGTTTAACTTGTGTGATCACATCTTCATTGCATTCTCATTATCCAAATTCTGGCAACAACTCCGATATATCATGTGATTTGACTTGTCCTTGAATTTCATATTTATAACCTCTTGTGATTCTTTTGTTGTTAATGATCTATATTCTTGAGTTCTTGGAATGATTTTTTTCTCATTCCTTATACCTCCAATATCCCCATGACATGAGTAGAGGGAATTTCCAACATCAAAAAGTGCATATATCATGTAGTTATGTATGATTGTATGACACTCAAATTATGTGTGAAACACATGTGTATATAGGAGTTTACTGATATGCCATCTACCAACATAGAACCAACAACATAGATGCCAATGATCTAATAAGAATATGTAGATGCTTAAAAAAATGGATTTTAAATTTTCATGAATATTTTCAGTTTTTTTGTAATATTTGGACATTTTATAATTTACCAAAACATATAAAGAGAGGGATAATAATATTTTATAATTGGTAAATGAATAAAATTTCTTGATCTAAATGTGTCATATGTGTTCATAGTAGAATGAAAAAATGTATCATGCTCTCTTGGTAAGTTCTTACTAGTTGTTTTTGCTTGAGAGATATTTACATTTGTTGCTTGTAACCATAATTTTTTGAGTTTATTATTATATTTATTCAGAAATGGACTAATATGTAGTATAATTAAGTATGATTCTAATCCAACTATTACATTACACAAGATATATATATAACAAATAAATTAGATGCTGATAGTTTTATTCATATGTTTCATGTTATATCTCAAAAATGTAAAGAATTCCAAAGTACATATATTGAATTCACAAGTTGGGTCAACTATGACATTTTGAAATTTATTATTGTCTATGAAAGTTTAAATGATTTTATAGTTTCAATAATTATGTCTAATTGCTTCATATAAAGGCAGATGTTTTACATTATACTTTGAATGCATTTATTGCTCTTTTGGTAGATGTTGGTATTGTATGATGTTTTGTTCATTTTGGTGTTTATGAAAGATATCTTGGTATATTTTTTCCTTTTCCATTGATTATATTCAATTTTTAGGCTATTGTTCCTTTGCATTAAGAAAATGGCTATGCCTTTTTGAATTATTTACATTAGTATTTCTAATATATCCCACGCCTTGATGACCATTCTGATTAAATGTAGAAATAGGATGAGTGATGCCTTAGGAATGTTTTCCAAAAAATTTCACCATGATAACCAATTTTTTTATAACATTTCATTATAAAACCATACTATTTATAAAAGTGAGTATCATTATTGAGAGGTAAATTTATATCATTTTATTGCTCTATGTTTGTTATTTGTAATTATTTTTGCTCTAATTTTTTTTGGTAACCACATTTTTTATTTTGGTAAGATTGGTTCAGGAGAGGTTTTCATAATGTGATTGGTTTTATGTTTTGATGTATCAATGTTATAACCACCACTACCTTTTTGAATTTTTATTTTATTTTTCAATGCAAAACAGTAATCCATCATAGATTAATGTAGAACATCACCAATAAAAAAAGGTTTTAAATATGTTTAAGAAGTGTTTTATGACCATATTGGTCTTATAAGTTTTTTATAATTATTGTAGGGCCCATTATTAAGTATTGGATTCATTATAATCTTTGAATTTCAAGGGTTTGTAAGCCTTATGGACATTCTTGCCAGAATGGCTATTTTAAAAATTTAAATTTCTAAGTGAATTTTGAGGGAATTTTTGGAATACTAGGTGAATTATATTTTTGAAAATGGATTTTTAATGGTCATATAATGGCTTTTATGGTTCTGGTAATGTTCTTGACATGTTATAACAATACAAAAGTAAAGAAACCTCATTTATAACTACTCATGATTTACTTTATTATCTTGAGAGTTAAGCTATGAAAAATTAGGGGGATTTAAATCTAGATAATGGGTATTTTAAAATGGTATTATATTGTTGATATCATCTATCTTTTGTTTAAAACAAGGAGTTTTATTCTTTAGGAGGGTTATAAAGAAAAGAGTCTCTAGAGAAGAAAGTGTGAGTTGGAAGGAGAGTTATTGTTTACAAATTATATCATTTATTTTTTCATGTGAGAGTGTTTAATAACATGGAAAGTATCTTAAGAGTCATTATAAAGAGACAATAACATTAGATGCTTAGTTTAGGCTTTCAAGCCTATGAACCTACTTCAAGAAAGAGACAATTTGAACCAAGGTTGAAGGGATGAAAGATGTAAATGAGATAATGACAGTGAAAAGAATATAATTTATAATATGAGTAAGGTTGATATATCTTTAAGATAGTATGAAATATTATACATACACAGAGGCTTAATAACATAGTGAAGACAAGGAGTGAAAAGAAGAGAGATCAAGCTATAAGAAAGGTCAAGATGAAAGAAAAGAATTAATATCAAATGATTAGAGCTAGGAAAGTGCATAAAATTAGTGTAATGATAAATTATTTCAAGTTTAATGAATCCTCTTTATCAAGTGGTATTAGAGAAGGTAATATCTTGGATTAGATTGTGTTGTTGAATGTGTAAGGTTGTTATTTGAGTTTATAGAGATTGCATGAAGCTAATATTATAGGAGTACAGTAAGAGAGTAGATAATTTTTAGAAGCCTTTGAAGAGAGATAGAAAAATCTCAAGAAAGAGAAAATAAAAGTCCCAATTGATGATAAGGAAAGAGAAATTCTCAAATGAAGACTTACAGTATACCCATGTGAGGTGTAAAGAAGATGGAAGCAAGATAGAAAAGTGATGAAATATGAGTAGATAATAATGAAGATCATAGATAATGAGGATTTCCATATAGATAATATGAAATAGAATAATAAAAATAAATAGTTAGAGATTTACTAGGAAGTGAAAGATTTGAGGAAAATCTAACAAGTATAGAGAATGTGATGCTCATGATAGAGCAAATGAAATAAGAAGAGAATCAATATGGTTGAGTTATGATGAAAAGGAGAGTTTATTGGTATATAAATATGTTTATAGAAAGGATAATAAAAATAATCATTAGAGAAGAAAGATAAAAGAAGTAGGTTTGTAATCAACTCAAGAGAGATATTGAATAGTTTTACGTGAGTGAGTAGGTTGATATGCAAGAAAAAAAAAGGGTGATAAAAAACTTACTAAATACAATGTCATCATGAAGGA
Source organism: Torreya grandis (assembly GCA_037957365.1). Classification (NCBI taxonomy): domain Eukaryota; kingdom Viridiplantae; phylum Streptophyta; class Pinopsida; order Cupressales; family Taxaceae; genus Torreya; species Torreya grandis. The sequence goes on along the minus strand of JARHVA010007941.1, from coordinate 174,596 downwards.
TGAAATGAATTTGAAGGAGGAAGAAGAAATTAATATCAATTATCTAGATGGTGGAGAAGAGGATGAAGTACAAGATGAGAAGTAGTAAGAATAAATAATGCTAATATTTGAGCCATCAATAATGGCACATGAGCCTCCAAGTTTTAAGACTAATTATTTGTTTATGATTTTACATGAAACTAGTGATAAGACACATGATTTTATAAATGACAAAGATGAATTTGAGAGCTAGAAGTAAGCTAAGAAGAAATAGATAGCTGAATGGTATGACCAGATGGTAGTTGGTGTAATAGAGATGTTGAAGATGAAAGAAGAATATGAACAAAGAAGAAACCAAGAGTTTTAGATAGAAATAGGAGATGAACAAGTCAAGTTTTAGGTATTTCCAAGGATATATACCAACCAAGATTATTTGACCAAACTATGAAAAAGGAATAAATAGGAAATAGAATAAAAGTAGGGGTGAAGAATGAGAATCAACTAGTTGAGTAAAATTATGGTGAAGATAAATCAGAGTTGGATAAAATAGAAGATGTAGTGAGTAAGGAATTAAAATTTAAATACTTTACAGATGTAGAAGATGAGATTTCAAGGAAGTAGGACAAATCATGGAATCAAAGAAATAAGAATCAACTGAAAAGAAATAAGGAATTCAAGAGGAGAAAGAGTAAAATAAGATCACATGAAGAAAAATTATAAATCAAGAAAAAGTGGACCAAACACATTTGAGCTAGAACTCAATTTTCTCCCACTTGGGGAGTTTGATGTAGAGTATCACCAATAAATAAAGGTTGTAAGTATGTTTAAGAAGTGTTTCATGCATAACTTAGTCTTTTAAGATTTTAATAAGTCTTAGAGAGTACATTAGGAAGTATTAGAGTCAATATAATCTTTGAATTTGAAGTTTTTGTAATCCTTTTGGATTTTCCTACCAAAATGGTTATTTAAAAAAAATCTAAGTTTAGTTTGAGCAAAGTTTTGGAGAGTTAGGTGAACAATAATGTTTACCAATGATTGTAAATGGTACTAAAAGAGGTGTTATGGGTCTAATAATTTTATTAAAATGTTATAAAAATACCAAAATAAATAAAATTCATTTATAATTTCCCTCCATACCCGGAGTTCACAAGAATGTAGGAATTGTCCATGTTGGCATAATAAAGAAGTTGAAATACATGTTGTATGAGGAGAGAGTGGGTGGTGTAAAGGAGATATAATAGATAAAATATAAGGAGATATTAGGTAGGTATATAAAAGGAGGATAAATACAAATAGACTACTTACCTTGTCAATATTCTATGCATGGATTGTATATATGATAAATAAGATTTAATAAAAAGATATGCTTGATGAAGATTTGTTGAATGTCATGAAGTGATATACTTGTAAGTGAATTTTTTTTAATGTTATACATGTTTTTTAATATTTTATTGATCAATATTTATATCTCTAATTGAAAATTATAATAAAGTCCTTTTTAGAGATATTCTACCAAATACATAGTCAAGAATGGCATGTAGTTTACATTGGATGTTTGTTTGAATAATTTAGTATGATATAATCATATGGGAGAGGTTTATATTGATGTGAAAACCCATTTTATTTATTTTATATCCACTATAATTATGAAAAACCTTAATACATAGTCATTTTTCAATACCCTATTTACACAATCGAATGAAGAGCAATTAGAAACCTGTAACCTTGCATTTGGTTGTCCTTGTATGATTATTTAAGACTAACTAGATATTGTATAAGGAATAAATGACTATTAAATATCTATTCCAAGTATAAATATCATTTTAAGAGTCTTAAAATTCTTTTTAAGTGGTAAAAACCACTTAGACTATCACAAAGTCTTATAAAATTGACCAAAAACTCTATATTTAGATTATAGAATAATTTTTAAGGTTGGATAAGTGAAAATAATGGATGGAAAAGGTGTATTAATTATGGGAATTTATTATCCAAGTTTTTAAAGTGAAATAAAGTGATAATAATTCATTTTTGGTTTTTTGGTTACCTTTTAGTCTAACATAGTCCTAGAAACGGACCACAAACCCTATGTTGTGGTTTGATAGAGATCAATTAATGTAGGAATAATGAAATTAATGGTTACAAAATTTGAATCAAGTAATGACATAACTTTCTTAGTTAATAGTTTTATTATAAGTGTCATAAAACTCAAATTATTAATTTTATAGTGCTTTATACCCTACCAACAGTTAGCTAGGGTTTTGAAATTTGAAAATGATCTAAATTATGTCTCCACCCTTGGAAATTGATAAAAAATTATGATAATATGATTTTTTTAATTAAGGAGAAAATGTAGTTTTTTTTTTAACTAGGGACCCATACCTTAGAAGAGAAACACAAAGCTGAGGCCACACTAGCCAAATATAGCAAAGCACTTAGAATCAACAGATTGAATAAAAATAATCAAAGAACAACTAAAATGCAGCAAGAAAATGGCTTCAAATGCTAAGATTCTAAATAGTATATGCTACCTAAACAAAAAAAAATAGAACAAAGATACCATCTAGGAATCTCCCATGATATTATCTTTATTAGATTTGAGAGATATTCTCAAGAATTACAAGCCCTATTTACCTTTGCCTTTCTTTCTATGGGTAACTATTTTCCATTCTCTTTCTTCCTCAAGATTTAGAAATATGGGAATGGAGATATCTATAAAATCCTCTTGATTCTATGTTTGCATTGAGTCAAACATTCCTTATCTTTATGAAGGAGACTAGGCTATTGAATATGATCTAATATCTACATTTACATTAGACATCTCATGTGACACATTTGCCCTGCTCCTTGGTCCTTACCTCACTACTATTGTTTCATTTTGATGATTTTGATCCTCTTCTTTGAAGTGGATCTCTGAATCTGATCCTTCATTATGACTTCCACTATCTTCTATAATCAAAACCATATTATGCTCAATTTATGCATTTTTCCACCATGATACCATCTTCTTGAATTTTAAACTTGGGCAATCATTCACAAGATGCCCTATTTTTAAAATCCTTATACACCTAAAATGGATACCTTTAAAATCAAGGGGTTGCATCCATTTGTCTCCCCCACCCACATTTCTAATTGAGAAGTTAAGTATTTGGAAAAATCTACATAAACCAAAATATGGGCATATGTGGAATGTCCCTTAACAACAATCAATTTTTCAGTAGCCCAAAAATTTCCTATTATATTTTCAATGTTTGAAAATAGTAAATCATCCCAAAAATATTAAGGAATATTTGGAAGCCTAATACAAATCAATTTTAAATTAAAAATTTTAGTCCAGGCATTAAAATTTGGATGCTAGGGTTTTACCAGTAGAGTGTGATTGTCCCAACCCTAAACCATGTCATTAATAATATCATCTTTATCTGCTACATAATTAAAAGTTAGAATAAAAAAACGTATAGAATAGGGATGGGTATTTATTTTATCTTCCACCCTATATTGCCATTGGGTTGATATCCACTCATGTAAAGCTTGCAGACTCAGCCATAACCCTTCAAACTTACAAATCAGTCCCTACATAGTTAGCCATTCTTCCCTTGAAATAATAACATCCATCTATTGTTTATAAAATATAAAAATAGGGGCATCCTTGGTTAGAATAATATAAGATATTTTTCATCCTCCCATAACCTCATCAAAAGATATTCCACCTACTATTTTTAGATTTTCAAGTTTAGACTGTGTTTTTACCTTTATTAGCATTAGACCTATGCTCCCCTATTTCTATCCTGATATTGTATTGTCTACATATACCAAACCCAAATAATTTTATGGATGAAATATTATGATCCTTGGGGTTTGATTGTATGCATCATATCTTCCTCTATTCAACAGAAAATGCTTGATCTCCTTTTTTCCCTACCATTCTTAATAGCGATAAAGGTAGGGCAGATAACACTCTTTTCCCTTAAACACTCTATCTAAGACCTATATTTAAAATTCTCTATATTAATGAATGAAACCAAAATAATTAATTTTCACTCAACTTCCTTGTTTTCATCTTTTTCCCTACATTTAGATCCCTTTACGATCATGATAATGGATGTTACCATCAAGCCAAAGACTATCATAGAGCTATCTCAATTGGGGTTCATGATTTCCATCGATAAGCTCCTTATTTTAATAAATTTTTCGTAACATGTTATTTTTCATGATAAAGAGTATTGTATTAGTTTTAATTTAATATAGTATGGCCCGGTATGGATTCTTGGACTATGTTCTATCATGATGGATAAAGAGGCCTAATTAGGCCAACGGGGTATTAAGTTAAGTCGTATATATTGAGAGTTAAGCTATTAAAATTTTGAGGGAGTTAAAAAGTGATGATTTTCACTCAAAAGTGGTTTTATATTGTTGATATCATATGTATTTTGTTTATAATAGGGAATTTTGTGATTTATGAGGGTTATAAGGAAAATAGTCTCAAAATAAGAAAATGTGAGTTGGAAGGAGTTATTTTTTACATATTATTAAATTTATTTGGTTATTTTATAGTGTTAAAATAACATTTAAATGATATTAAGAGTCATCATAAATGGATATGAACATTGGATGCTAGTTTTAGGCTTTCAAGCCTATGAACCTACTTCAATATAAGGCTAATTTGAACCAAGGTTGAAGGGATGAAATATGGAAAGGAGATAATGATGGTGACAAGAATAGAATGAAAAATAAGAGTAAGTTTTACATATTTTTTATGATAGTATAAAATATTAACATAAGAAGAGGATTAAAAACCTAGTGAAGCCAAGGAATGAAAAGAAGAGATATCAAGATGCAAGCAAGGTCAAGATCAAAGAAAGGAATTAAGATCAGATTATTAGATTGAGGGAAGTTTATGGCATAATTTCAATTTTAAATTATTTCATGTTTAATATTTCCTCTTCATCAATGATTCCCATGTGTTCTATGGTATGCACAATAGTATACAGATTCCTAATAGGAAGTGGAGTAGGTAATTTGATCACTTTGTCTGTAATCATTTCTCGTAGGGTTTAACTTGGTCTCTTAGTAAAATTTTGTATAATAGTTGAATCACTTATTTTAAATGTGTTATTTTATAGCTTTACATTTGGATATGAAACCTTGTTAAGTGAAATATTGGTAGATGAGAATGCAAACACATTATTAACACTACCATGTGTTGGATTATGTAGGTATGTAATATGATTTTATAATAATTTGATATTTTAACTTCAATTATTTTACACTCTTATATTTAATTTATCATAAGAATTATTTCATTTTTTAAGGATCCACAAGCACAAACACTAGGTACTTAAGATTGAATATGCATACACATACCATATACCTTACCCCTTAAAGGAGTGATAGTAATCTATCATGGACCTTGTTATAGATATGTATATATCAACCTATTTATGTTTAGGAGGAAAAGGATGAATAATATTTTAATAATACTTCTAAATATTACTTAAATTCTAATTTTATTTTGAAACCATCTCATTATATTGGTCAAGTCAATTAATCCTTTTAATTGATTTCATCATACATGAGATAAAACATGTGAAAACTACCATGATGTACTATAAGATTAATTTTATAAGAGGTATATCCATATTAAATATGTTCATATAAAATTCAAATTTATTAATGTTATGTTTTGAATAATTTGAAATTAGAATTTGGAAAATAATAAATTAGGAAACCCTATGTCATCTAGGATTTTGAGACTAAAAGTTAGGGTTACCATAATGTGACAAATTAAGAGAAATAAATATAAAGTGATTAGAATAATTTTTTGGAATATTAAATAGTAATTTTTGTAAAAACATAAAATCATGCAAACCCAATAATAGGTAAACAATACTATAATGTATGTCATGTATGTTTAAATTTACTAAAAATAGTAAAATGTAAGATTAAAAAAACCAGTACAATATTTTGGGAAAAAAGTGTTTCTTGTTTAGATCCACCATATTATATAAAAATTATAAGTAATTTGAAAATGATTATATTATTAATTATAAATAGGCCAAAAAATATGGAATGTTTCATAGGCAAAACACTAGAATATTCCTAATAAAAAATCAACAATTTGCCATTAAACAGGAATTTATTTCATAGATATGAAAGAGGTTTTTGAGTAAAACATTATTTTTGAAGAAACACATAAATTAAATAAAAAAATACACCGTTTTACTTGTATGTTAGTATTTAATTAAAAAATTAAATTAAAAAATGAAAAATCCATATAACATTTATGCAAACAAAAAGAGGTTTTCAAATATAACAAACTTCAGTAGAAAAAGCATCCATTTAATTTTAAATTTGAGTTGATAAGAAGAAAAAGTGTGGAAAAAAAGGGAAAATAAAATCATAATCATATGCACACAAATACCTTATAAACATAGGATGGTAAAACCCTAGGGTAAAGTTTTAGATCTGAATATAAATAACAAGATGATACCCTATGAGGTTGGAAACCTTATGAATCAAAAAAATAAGTATTCACACAAATAAGGATTTTTAACCCTAAAATAAAGATTATGAAATCTAGGGTTAAAGGGAATAAAAAGATCCTAGGGCACAAGGGCAATAAACTATCATTATAGTAGGCCAATTAATTAAAAATTTAGATAAATAATATTTTAAATTTGAATATTAATATACGATAAAAATATAAGTAAAACCAATCATTAATATTTTAAATAAATGGAATATAATGATACTTAGATATATTGTAGTGCACATGTGGAATTGATGTGGAGTTGGTTATAAATTGACTAGATCTATATTTGAATTAGTCATAAAATTCTATAAATTTGATCATTATATCCTTTAACATTTATATTGATATGTAATGGTTGGTTTGATGATTCTATCTATCTTGGACACAAGTATCCTATATTTAATACATGTTGGATCTAGATATGACCACATAGAATATTTTAGGTTCTATGTTTCCTTCACTCTAGTGTGCTCAGATATAGATCATAGGCTATCTCTCTTATGAAATCATCAAAACCCATAATAGTTGTGTGAAAATTGGATCAATAGAATCATAGTGTCAAGCTAACCCAAATGACCCTATGTTATTGGGTGTTTCCTACATATCCAATACTATAAATATGGCCTCAAAATCATGTGGTTATCCCCTATGTTTTGGATTATGTGTGCATAAATATGCAATATGTGATAAGTAAGTACGATAATGACCTAGCTTGTAAATTGGAAAGTATGGCTCATATATTTATTATTTAGTACTTCAGACCTATAAATATATTATCCTTATGATTGATATGGAAATAGGGGAAAATAGGTAATGTTTTCTCACACTAATTCTTGATTTAATGTTTTTTTAAATTGCCTCGTGAGATGGTAGGTCTATGATAGGTTAAAAATAAATGGGGATTGATCATGTATTTATACCAATCCTTTAAGTAAATATCCTACATTAAATCAATTAGGTCAACCATAAGGTTATGTTTCATTTGTAAATTTTATCACTCTATGGCACTATACAGATGCGTTGTCATAGGAAACTTGCATTTATGTAGGAATCCAGCTAGGAGGAAAGTGTCTAGGAAGATGGAAAATAAGAACATGTCTAGAACTTACAAAGATAAAAGATAAGCAAGTTTATATAATTCTAAGCAATATAGAATAAATTGGCTAATATAATAACATTATGTAGACTAAGAGATAATTAATAATCATAAATATATATAATATGTGAGTCTTTGATTAGCGAGAAGGTCTAGAAGCTGAAGGTAAATCCATGATATGTATTTTCCAAGTAAAAAATATTGAGGTTCTATATAATTCATATTTAGTATCTACACCTACATCATATGCATATATATAGTTAAAATCATGTACATAGAATATGTATATGTAATCTACCACAAACACACACACACACACACACACACACACACACACACACACACACACACACACACACACACACACACACACACACACACACACACAACATAAATTCATCATGTAAACTATAAATTATGTGTTACATAGGTCATGGTATTTTATTTTTTGAATATATTTTTTTATTTGAGTTATATGCATGGTAATTAATAATTCCATACATGGGATGTTCACATGTAACTCTAGGATTTGTTATGAAAAATTTTACTAGTCATGGGTGAGTATTAACATATGTATTTATATTTGAGTATGAGAAGAGATATCTTGTTTTAAAATATCCACATGGTCATCATAACCAACATGGATTTGTATATATTTTGTAGGTATATAATCCATATTAAAATTTAAGTTATTTTGTACCCAAAGAGTATGAGATGGTGGTCACTATGGAAAAATCAAATAATCTTATAGAATCAACTTGGCATGTGACTAAGTACGTAATGTTTGATGTGTAATTTGAAGATATATCTAATGTAATAGATGTTAAATCACTAGTATTGGAATAAGGTCAATTACCTATCCCTAAAGAAACTTTATAGAATGAACCCGTATAGGTTTATAGTTGGTTGTGGTGTAGGTTTCCAAGGGAAAATATTCAAATGAATATGATACTCATAGAGAAGACCTGAAACTTTAGCCTCTTAGTTTATATAGACATAGTTCAAGCATTATTTTAATTAAGATGGTACTACATTGATATTATTATCTAATAATGTCCTACTAACATGTCAAATTCCCCCATATTGGTAAAGATAATGAATAATGTATCCACTATTGTGGGCCTTAACATAATTGGTGGCACAATATTCTAAAGAGAATTTTTTTAGTTTTTCTATCAAATATTTTGAATATATTTTTTATACAAATAAATTCATCATGTATATATATCCAATAATTAATATAGTTTTATAATTTAAATTTTTCCACTTGACCCATTTTTACCATGAAATGATGCACAGGGTGTGAGTCAATGTAGGCATGCATAAAAAATGTTATATTAATAGAATTATCATCAATAATCTCATGCTCACTGAATATGATAATATGAATATATACTTATGTTTCCTTAATTCTACTAATGAGACCATCAATAAGATGTTCTTACTCTCTTTTAAAAATGGCATTTGCATCTTAGTATTAGTGTTGGTTTATTTCTCCTGATAATTTTAAAATGGATCTAAAATATTTCAACTTCACATTCCCATGAAGTTGTGCTAGTGAAACATTCATAGATGTGATACTATCACTAATCTATATAATATATTCATCAACTAGATCGTATATCTGATCTCCTAATCCAAATATTTTATTTATATAATGCCCCCCACATATGTGATAATTGTAACATTGATGACCAATTTATCATAACATTCCATATTAATATCTAAATATTTTGGGGGAATGTTATATATGATATTGCATTCAAGTGACTTCCTTATGATGTTATGAGGAAATTGAAATAATCTAGAAGAATACTTCCTTTGTGAGGTTGATAAGACAAGATAATTGGTAGGATATGAAATTATATTAAATATTAATTTTTATTTATTCCTTGTATCATTTGATTTATATTTAAATGGTTTTTTAATTTTAAACTTCACACCAATAATTTTTTTAAGATTAAACCCATACTTTAGTTTGTTCATAACAAGGAGCTTGAATTCACAATAATTGATTATATGGAAAAAGTAATAAAAATATTCAAATAATTTGAACATAATGGAATCATGTATTTTATCAATATATATTTTCTTGAATATGTCCTTAATACTATTATTGACCATATGTTTCATCATATTAAATTGTATGGTATTGTAATGATGCACATAATTGTTGATGGGTTCATTGGGTCATTGATTGCATTTTTTAGTTTGAGCATAGGAAAATTTTGAACTATTATTGATTTAGAGTTTTTCTAATATTTTATTTCCCAAAGTACTAAAGGAATTCATATATTGTTATAGGATATCATATAACCATCCCAAAATGTAGTCCATAAAACTCTAAAGGAAAAACTTACTCAACATATTTTCATTCAATGCATAATCCAAACATGTTGCATGAATCATTCTAAGTCATGTTAAAAATCACCTTCACCATAATATAGTGAAATATTAGGTTCCAAATATCATTAAATTAATAAGTACATTGAAATATATAGGGATAATGGATTTTGTATCAATGATTGAGAATTATTAGGATGGTCCACTCTAGAAGAACTTTTTTCTTGTTTTGAAACCTTGTTTTGAAGAAAATGTATATTTTTAGTAATTTAGTAGTATGTATTTAATATTTTGTATTAATGGATGATATTACATGATTAAAAATCCTAGAAGGCATATAATTATACTTTGTACAGATATCCACAACAATCTAAGGGAAACCTAGTGTTACCCTCATAGTATGGGTGGGAATCACGTATAAACATGGGTGTAGACATATATATTGTATCAAAAATAGTATTTTTATGAACATAGATCATAAGAAAAATTTATATAAAAATTATATTAGAATTATATTATTCTTCAGATGTGAAAACCTTGGAATTATTTATATTCTTAGACTCTAGGATTATATTCAATATCTTATCTAGATCATTAGATTGCCTATGGATTCCTTCCTAAAATTTAAAAGGATATATCTATTGTGTATTATCTACAAAATTTATTTAATTATAATTTATCTTATCATGATATTCATTATCTTCTTCATATACAGATTTAGGATCCAACATATCATCATTAATATTATGTTCCTCTACTTCTATATGGTTTTTAATAACAATTGCATCAATAGAATAATAAATGTTTAGTTAATATATTTAATATATTTTATATTCCACACACATATTTATTTTCCAAAGGGTGTTTATTATGATTAATTTTAATATCACTTAAGCTAGCACTTTGCATTAGAGGGATAAAGTGTTATCCTTCTTCAATGGCATACAATATGATCATGATAGAAATTAAGAGAGATAAATCCAATGGTGGATAGATTAATTAATTATAACTATATATTATATGGAATATAATATGATAATTAAAAAAATATATGAATAGATCCAAGAGTGTATATATTATGCACTTATAAAGGGAATTCATAATTTATAAATTATACCTTAAAACTCAAATGTATAAATATAAAACCCTAAAAAGGTATAGTTAAATCATAATGTAATTCCATGTTTGAATGAATTTTTGGGTTCAATATTTCCATAAAAATGTTTTAAATTATTTCAAATTTGTTTATCTAAATAATATTAAAATTTTGAATATTTAGATTACATAGGATATGCCTAAAATACATATATCTGAATGCAATGAGCATATTAAAATTTATTAGGTGTACATAATATTTATATAAATGAAGAAGAAAATAGTGTAATTATCATATTTATATTTTTTTAATATTTTTTTACAATCTATAATCATTAAAAAAGACATGAAAATGGATCTATGGTCACTAATATCAAGAGAATAATTATCAAAGTATCTCTGGACAAATTTGGTAATGCTTAAATGCCTAGGATTATTATATATGTTTGATTCCTAATGTAACTATTCTATATGTTTTTATAATCTATTATATAAAAGAGTGTTAAAATTTCATATTAATATGTTTCATTTGAAATCCTAGAGACTAGGTCATATGCACAAATTTATATTTGTATTCCTTTAATATGAGACATTATCTCTACTTTTGAAACTTGGTTTGGAATATAAAAGTGGGTTGTAAATATGGTTTGGAAAATCAAAACAACACTCCACTATATGGTTGAGAAATGCATATGTTAAAATACTCGTACAAGGGCTTAAACCACATGTGTTTCCTCCACTTTATGTATTTTTTCTCAATAATGATCCACTAGTATGTATGAAACTTATTTGGATTTAAAAATTAAAAATATGTTACTTTTTCCTTAATTTGAGTGTTTAAAATTTTCCAAGTGACTATTATTTTTAGGGTTATTTATATTTATATGTTTCATGTTACTAATTATATAATGTGGAGATGCATTTATCAATGTGCAACTAATTTTCAAATTATTCTATAAATGAGTTATAGATACTAATATGCTTAGGCTTGATGTGTTTATATAATTTACTCTATTTGTAATTTACACCTATATCTAGCATGCAAAATGCATGGGCTGACCCAAGGGAAAGGTTTAAATTTACAAAATGTTCATTTCAAAAATATAGGAGACATATACCCAATTCAAATGCTTTCTTCAACTACCAATATTCACAAGTTTTTTAATAAAAATAATACCAATATTCATTCATAAAATATTATAATAGATCATATCTAAGTATCTCCTTTATCATGATATATTCCTATGTGTGATTCTATAAATGTTTCATGAAGTTTTCCAACTCACACTACACATAGCTATCATTGGGATATGTTTATGGTTTAAAATTAATTTCAACTAATCTACCATTTTAATATTCAGAAGGTGAAGATGGAAATATACCACTTTAATCATATAGATTAAAGACTAAAAATTAGTTTAAAAGATGTAAAATGGTGTTTTAAAATTTCAAATTTGTGAGGTTTCAATAAAATTGTACTTAACCAAATTATTAGGAATTAATATACTTCCAATATATTAATACATTATAAAAACATACAAGATAAATCATATTATATCATCACAGTCAAATAACTACACAAATCATTATAAAACTATAGTACCTGTCACCTTTTCAGATTCAAGTAACTAGATATTTTATTTCATAATTATATTATATTATCAATCCTATCTAATATAGTAAATCTTATTGAAAAGAAAATATCTTAGAGGACTAAAAGTTACAATTAAATGAATCATGTTTCTCTCTTTGAGAAAACTTATTTATGGTCACTTTATTTTTTCAGAAACACTTGCATGTGATTCAAAAAATAAAAAACATGGAAGGAAGAATGAAAAACAACAATGAAAAATAAACTAAATAAAATGACTAAACTAAACTAAAGTGAGAAATAAAATAATCATGGTTATAAAATTAAATATTAGAATTAGTGAGCTAGAATTAATAGCTAATAAATCCTACTAAAACTAAAGTAAAAGACCCAAAATGAAGAATATAAACTAAACTAATTTAATACTTATTAAGGAAATAAATAATATTAAAAGATAATTAAAGATTAAAAAGGAATGATAAATACAATAAAATAAGAATAGAATACCTTGATAAGATGAAATGTGATAAGCAAACTTATTTTATAATTAATAGATATTTTATTGAGAAACATGGAACTTCATCATTGATTTACATAATTTCTAAAAAGAGTAACAAACAATGAAAACTCAAAAAATTATCAAACAATGTTTGAGATGTTGTTAATTATTTTAGAAAAATACAATGTAATCCACACAAATGAATGTTTTTTCAACAATAATCAAAAACTTTAATAATCATAGCCATATTCATATAACCAATTTATAAATTAGAATAATCAACTTGGATATACTTGATTTTATTAGGTGATATACTTCACTATCAAATAATGTTTATTTTTAGTCTTCCTATGAATATCACGCAATTTCAGAGGTTTATCTTGGAAGATAAAAAACACTACTGAATTTTAGATAGTAAAGTTATTGTACATATCTATGTCTTTTCCTTTGAACTACATCATTAAAGTCAATTTAAGGTCTTGATTTGAAAGTTAGTTATTCACTCAAGTTAGAATTAAATTTTAGTTAACTTGAAATAAATTTAGCTTACTTTATTAAAGTTAAATGTCTAATTATACCTTTGAAATATTATGTTCAAAAGGTGAGTTTTATTAAGACTTAGGATAAAATAATTTAATATGATGAAATAGATATCTAATAGATGGGGGCATTTTTGTAACAACTTGATTAATCATAACTATACAGATCATAATAGGAGAAAAAAATAATAAATGAATAATATAAATTAATTAATCTTTAAACATTTAAAATTATCAATTTATATCTTCAAAAAATGATAAAAAATAATAATTTTAACACTTATCATTCACAATTGTAATAGGAAAAAATGTTGATTACCATACCAATACTAAAATAACATATTTTATTTTGAAAGTACTTAATTAACTTGATACTTAAATATCATTAAAAAATAATCATCATGAAGTATACTACAATCATCAGTCAATGTGAAATCAAAACAATAATGGAGAATACCATAATATGTTCAAAATAGTCTCAAATTAATTGAAATCAAACCATAAATATATAAATATTAAAATATAAATAACAATAAAACATTATGATAGTCATCATTAAAAACCAAATAAATCAAGGGTTCTTGACACTCATTTTTATACTTAGTATACTTAAGAGGTGTCATAGGAAACTCTACTCTAGAAATAGCTCTGTATTCATCATCCACCTATAATTTGAACCTATTGATATAATGTGTTACTAAAGATAAAATTGAAGGGATATTAGTGTTTTTTAGACTATAAGAATAAAAATTATTTAGGATAATTACAATAAGGGATTGATTAGTATCATAATGAGACATCTCAACATTTTTTTCATAGATTAAACTTGTACGAGCATATCGTTACATGCATTAAACATTTGAGAAGAGGTGGTTTTTGAACTAGGTCCAATTTAATGAGACTTCCAATTCCTCATGTCAAAACCCCTTATAAATTGAAGAATAAAATTACCTATATGAAAAATGTCCAAAACATCTAAAAATCATCCTTATGAGCATTAAAATGTAATGAAATAAGAGTTACGTGAGTAAAACTTCATGTAAATGCACTAGTTTCCATTGTGACCCTAAAATATCTACCTCGATAATTATCCTAGGAAGGTAAATCTCATTATTTCTACTTGAACTATGAGATCCATGAATTCAACTAGACATCATGTCTCTATAATGAAAAGAAAAAATATATAAGACAAAATAATTTTTTTTCATTACAAAATAGTCATAATCATTATGAAATCATTCTAAAAGTGTAATACATATAAATGAGGTAAACTCATTTAAATACCATGTGTAGATAGATTAATATATTTAATGTATAAAACACTTATATTATGATTATTCAAAGAAATAAACTAGTTCCAAAAAAACCTAATGTACAATAATATTACAATTAAAAAGTATTTTTGCAAGAAACCTTTGAATTATTCACTAAAAATGCCAAACCTAGACTAAATAATGAAATATTTAAAATTTCCACTCTTATCAAAAAAATTTTAAAATCCAAATAATATTTTTTTATCATATCCTTATTAAAAAATGTATTTTAGTATTGAGTGTATTTCATAAAAGACTTTTTAATTAAATAATGCTTAAAAAAATGTTGTAGACCATTTATTCATAATATACACCTCCATGTTATTTTTATGTCAAATTTAATAATTTAAAATAGGAATCAAAATATTTTCACTTCAAAGTTTTGAAAAACTATGCCTATCTTATGTAAAAATATTCTGATTTCAACATTTTTGAAACTATCAACTAAAAAATGATTATTATAGTAAAACATTATTGATTTAGAGACCTTAGATTTGAATATAAAGCATATAATCATGATTTTTGTAGTTCAAACCAATATTTTTATAAAATTTAATAATTTACATGTAATTTTTCATTTTATGTTGTTTGAATGCACACATGTACATAAAAATCTCATTTAAGTTCGAAATTGCACGTAGATTTAGAGAAAAATGAATGCTAAAGAAAATATAAATCAAAACCATAAGCTATATACCAAATTGAAACCAACTTATAGGAGGATTTTAAAATTATTTTGTATTTCTTAGTTCATAACTCCCCACCATTCCTATTAAAAAACAAATACCAAGATAAGCTTTACGTCAAAACTCAAAACCTTATGAATTCATAAAATATCAAGTTTCTTTTCAAAAAATGAATTTAAATAAAACATAAATTAAAAACCAATATTTATGTAGTTAAGATAATATTATGAGACTTTTATTTATAAACCAACTAAAATATCTAAATGAGATAATTTAATTTTTAACAAAGACCCATTAAAATAGAAACCCAAAACACATTCAAAATATTTAATATTTTGAGAAAAACTATATGGAGAATAAATATCTTTACATACTATTCTATAAAAACTAAAACTTGAATGCAAAGTTTTATATTAACTTACAATAAAATTGTAGTAGACCATTGAGAATAACTTCAAAACCCAAAAACATAAAAAAAAATAAAAAATCATGTGAACCTGAGTACACATGCATGTATTTTGTATTTAGTTTAGAATTTATTATATTAATAAAGATAAATTATGATGCAAGCAAAATCCCCACAAAGGTGTACAATGTCATCTACACTAAAGGTACTATTACAGCTTAATATAATCATCCCCTTGCATGTGTATCCCTTCAATGTGATGGGGCAAATCCTGATTCAATAGATTTACATTAATTTTGAAGAGAGGGGGATTATTCATTTTTAGTTACCTTTGTGGGTGTTCCATCCCATTTGAGCCCTAGATTTTTTTCCTACATCTATAATTTTCCACTCTCCCACTCCATCTTTGTACTTCTAGTAACCATGGGAAGTGATAGATATTGCTTATAACCAGCATCATGTAAAGAGTTCCATGAGCAAAAGAAGGTATAAATGAAAATCAAGAAGGGAGGCCTTAAAGATTTATGGAATGCATTACTAAACATAATGCCATAGTTTCCTGAGACTTCATTGTAGTATGGACTAAATAGAAATTCACCATGTGAGACATCACCATAAACTTCTCAAAGTAATTCATCAGTGATGCCACATGCATGTCGTAGATAGGCATAAAGGAATTTAAAGACCAATGTAAGAAGCAAGAATCCCTATAACAATTATTTAGAATAAATGACTTAATGCAAATAGACAAGAAGGGGTTCCTTTGAGCTAACCTCTCAAAATACTAGTCAGATATCTACCTTCAGATCATGAGGTACATGACTCTAGAAGGTAAGTACAATTTAATTTTTTATAACCATTTCTTGCTCCTAAATCATTTTGTCAGGTTTAAAATTAGTCTTCCATATTTCCTTCTTAGGTCCCTAGAAAGTATTATTCTCCTCCACCTATTAATGATACAAACCCCATCCTCTATTAAGGTCTTATTCTCCTACTTTTTAAACATGATCAGACCCTATTAGGTCAAAAGGTCCCTATAGATGATCCTCTTCTAAAGAGGACCCCCCAATGAAGGATCCTATTGAGGGATCCCACCTACCCCTTGAATGCTCCCCCTGAAATAGTTTATCTTAATCCCCCTCGATGACCTACCTCTCAAACTATTATTTATCCCTAAGCCTAAAACCATTGAAATTTGGAATCCGACAACCTCAACTTAGAAAGGTAAGGCCATAGTGATAGAGGATTTTTATTTAAAAAAAAAAAAAAAAAAATAAAAAATAGAAAATTTCAATTCGATGGTTCAGTAGGCAATATTTGGCCTGGTAAAGTTGATCCAGGACTAGAATAAACTTCACTAGGTGGCTGAGGCTACTATATAAACTTTTGTCAACTCTACCTAGCCTCCCCAATCCCCTATTATGAAATATACCTAGGTCCTTAAATCCCCTTTTGGAATCCCTTAGGGGGGTCACCCCAAACAAACTCCTTTGTAGATTAAAGGTAGGAAGTGGCCCAAGATGATCTTCCTTGGGTAGGTAGTTCAAGGCCTTAGGAACCATACCCATGCAAAGGTTTTAAAAGACAAACCATTCAACTCAATGAAGTACAACACTGATACTAAATACACTTAGGAGGGACCCTCTTCCTAGATTAGTTTTAGTTTTATGTTTCCTACTTTTGTTCTAAGTGCTATTTTTTATATTTTGCTCTTTCAACCCTGGTTGGTCTATTAAAACTATTATATTACACTCTCATTATTCTAGGTCCCTATAAAACCTAGTTTTACCTTAACAAATATAAAAAATAGTTGAAAAAAAGATAAAATATACATATTTCAATTCTTTTTTAAAAATTACAATTCAATATAAGATCATAGCACCTTTAACATTTTTAAATTGAAAACAAATATTTATATTCATCATTTTGACTCTATTAAAGATTTAAAATAGAAAATAAAACATTAAAATATCCACCATTCCTTAAAAATTGTTAATTTCAACTAAAAAAAATTATTATATTTTGAGAATAAAATAAGTTCATACCTCTAAGCAAATGCCAATTTATCCCAAAAAAGCTCACAATTATATATAATCATAAAAAATAATTGTGATCTTGAAAAATAATAACAATCAACCATAATATTAATAATATATATAAAATATTTTCTAAGAACTAAATGAACAAAAAAAATAAAATGACCACATATACCTAATTTTTAGAATGAATATCTAGTTTTGAGACTAAATTCAATGTAGGCAAAGTCACCAAATTTATCATAAATACTTGGGATATTTCATGCTTATCAAAATAAGGGAGAGGATTAAATATTTTTATCTTCAAAATAATAAAATTTAAAAAAGTTCCAACTTCTTTTCGAGTCTCATTTAACCATTATATAACTCTCACCAACTAAATTTCTTTAAATGCCATTAAAATTTGTAAGTTGAAAATTAAATTTGATAAGATGTAAAACATCCTCAAAATCATAAAAAAGGACTAACTAGCAGTCGCCCCCATGGTGAAAAAAAATATGAATGTTAGAAAAAAATATTTCATATTTAGTTTAATGCAATAATAAAGTTCTTATTCACTAGGCACAAGCCACTTTCCATTAAGAGTATCTAGTCTTCTAAGACCTAAAAAAATGTCTAGTGTGTTGTTCTGCCTAACACTAACCGACCCCACCTCCTTGAAGTAATTGAGTATCAAGATAATGAGAGTGGAAAAAATTATATTTCTTTTTAAGTAATCTGTTTTTGTAAAACTACAGTGGTTTTCGACACATAGCGGCACTAAAAATTTATATTGATAGGAAACACATGTATTTTGTAATGTTATGTAGCATACTTTCTCCATTATAGGTGTCAATGTCAATAGATAACATGCCATATTATTTTCCAAAGCATAATTCCATCATCCATCTTGATTCAAAATTTGAGCTCCCTTTAGAGATTGTGAAGGGTTTTATTCTAATGAGGTTAGGTCTATTAGTTCTAAGCTTTCTTCCCCATGTTCATGGTTTGGCCATTGAGATAGATAAGTCTAATACTTGAATTATTAAATTATTATGTTATTGGCTTTAAAGTCTCAATACTTTTCATTTTTTTCTTAATTTCAATTTTTTTTAATCGTTATATGTGACATAATGAAGTCATGGTTCATATTGGTGGAGACATGTTCAAAAGTATGACCTATGCAGATATCATATTCATGAAAGTATGTACAGTAATACTCCACTTATGCAAGGCTTAGATTTATGTACACAAGACACAAAAAAACACCCTCACCACTAATGTGATGTAAAAATAGAAGCACACAGCCAATGTCACATGTAGTGTAATGTACCAAGTGTTGTTATCACTACATTTACATTCATATTAATATTTGAGTTGATTTTATTATATTTAACTTTTTTAGGTATTGGGGGAATCAAAACAAGGCATGGCCATGAATGGTGCCTATGGCATCGAGCATGGTGAAGGTGTTTAGGTCTGAGGCATTGGAGGTCAATGGCCTTCACTTTACTCTATTATATGCAATGCCCATGGGAATGGGAAATGATGCCTACACCACTCTCATTAAGGAGTAATTTATTATTTTATTCAATGCATATAGTTATCAAAGATTCTCTTACTTTTCCTTCAGAATGCAAATGTTGCTCATTCAGTCCCTCATTTTTGAGGAGGCTACCTCTATCTAGGTTACTTATCTTCACATCACCAATCAGGCATGTTCATCAATATTTAATGACAAATGTTATCTATAAAATGATTTTAAATGAATATTCATCTATTTTATCTCTTTTGAGACAAATTTTCAAGTGATTCCCCACTATATCAGCCTTTGACTAATGGATATTCTAGTATATGTATCTTATTCCACATTATTAATAATTAAAGGCATCATCTATCATTTATTATAAATAATTTAATAAATAGAAATATGTATGACAAATATAAGTAAATACTTATGAAATGGTAGGGCTACCATTGCACAGGATATCCTAGAAAAATATTTATACCTAAATGCCAACTTATTAAGATGTTAAACCCCAAGAAAATTATGTCTAACATAAAAATAAATACTCTTTTATTGTGTCTTGATAGTCATGATTCTTGATGCACATGATATTATCTCTACATTGTAATTATTACATCACATCTATTTAAGAATGGTCATGACTCACAATATTTCCATTGTAATTTCCTAACAAGGATGACATTTCAGTAACTATACACGACTAGGAAGTTCAAGAACATGGAAAATGAAGAGCATTAAATCTTGAAAGAGTAATATAATAAATATATTAGGCCTCTATTAGATATATTAGATAAACTCTATATTTTGGGAGCTATTTAGGAAGGAATTTTTCTCCCCACCATAATTTGGGTGGGTGATCAGTCCAATAGAAAGTCTAGCATTTTGAAGTCAGTGTCTAAAATAAATCTGACTCGAGGATAAGGTATCTGTAGCTATGAAACATCTACCAAATATATCTACACCACCACTTCCCTCAAACCATCATCATTCCAAACTAGGATATTTATAATGGAATATGTCATTTCTTTTCTCTTGTTTATAGAGTTCCCAACCATATAAGCCTCTAGCTTAATAAAATAAAATAAACATTAATGAAGGGAAACTAAGAAAGGATAAGAGTCTCTTGGATTAATTTCAGAGGGAGGAAATTGTCAATGCACACCTAATAGTAAAAAATAAAATTACCATCTCAAGAGAAATATGAAGGAAAGACTAAGAATTGCTATGGTGATCGAGCTTGGAATATCATTCCCAACTCTTGTAAGATAAGTAGATATATAATTAAATACTAATGGTAATGAATGGGCTAAAGGATTTTTTTTTGCTGAACTAAGTGGCTCAATTCTTAAAATGTCTCTCTCATGTTTTGAACATGTTATTTACTAAAAACTAAAAATATTTATATTAGATGAACATGAAGACAACTCCCTAAGAAAGGAATATGCCCCAGGTGGCCTTCCATATCCATATGGAAATACATATGCCATATGATTATTTGAACCTCTAAAAGCATGCTTGCATCCAATAGTATTAACATTTTTGCCATATCAACCTCTATTCTTTTCTTTTATTTAACTTAGCCCAATAACAACACAACCACCATTATTTCTATGTCATTTGTTTCAACTCAAGAAGAACTGTATTCCATTTCAATCAAGGATTTCAATGGAATCGTAAATCCCCTTAGCACTTTCAACATACTACAAATATGCATTTATCTCTATGTCTATATAGGACATAAATATATTTTGTATATGTACTATGGTTGTGTTTCTTTCTAGAAATTCAAGCTACCTCACATATGATTCTTACATTTAACAATCAATGGTTTCATGTGCTACCAAACTGCTCTACACCACCACCTCTGCAAACTAGCACCATTCAAACCTAGGCTATTGACAATGGAATGCCATTTTATCATGACCCTTGATGAATATATGGGCTTGCCCCATTGTCTAAGCCTTTAAATTAATTAAATATCAATATTAATTTTAAACACTACTATACTTTTTTAATTTAAAAAATATATACACATAATGAATTATAATTTTATTTGATCCCTTTATACTATGCTTGCCCAAAACGGCATATGAACCAAATAAAACTTGCATGTATAACCTTATTTACAAATTACGGTTTTGATAATTGTAGATATAATAATTTTTTATTAGGTTAATAAAATGTTATAGATTAATATATGTTTTAATATTAATTCTATAATTATAAAATAATTTACATCAAATCCTTAGAGATTCATTACAACTCTTTACAATATCAAGCACTATTATATGTTCTTAAAATTAAAACACGTGAACATTAATAACAATATTTTATTTAAAATATATATCAGTAGAGACTATATTTATCAAAATTAAAATGTTTATAAAATTGAACATCATATTCTTACAAAATTTACTTGCATAGATCTATTATGTTATATTTAATTATCATTGTTTCAAAATATGCTCATGCAAATTAACACCATGAGAACTATACTGAAGGAATATGATTTCATTTATTTATTAAACCAAACATTATAATGAATATTTTATATTCACATTATAAATAATCAAATATGATAATCAACACATAATTATATATGTAAAATAACAATCAAGTGTTATTAAAATTTGGCTCTCACCATGTAAAATTTTATAAACAGTATACCAAGCTATAATAAGGTAGTAATTGAATTATTTTAGAAGTATTCAATTAGGCTATTAAAATTTTTGATAACACTAGTGAACTTGATTTCTAGTTTTGTATATGAAAGTGGGTTGCAATGAACATTTCCAATTTGAGAACTTATGAGTATAATCCAGGTAACTTATTTCCTAAGTAGCCAAACACGAACCCATTTTTAATTTTTTTTTATAGTATGGGATGATTTTTTTGGATGTTTGGAATGAATAATAAGTGATAAAATATTTGAAAATTTGGGTGTGATGATAATTATTAAAACAACCTAAACCATAAAAACTTAAATAAAGTGATGTTATAATAACATGTTTCTAGTGGTATTCATTTATCATATAATTGATTTGAAATAACTAATAGATTTTATGTTTGATAAATGAGGTATAATTTTACTCATATGAAGAATCATTGGTTCTTGTCAATATGAGTAATATTTCATAATTATAACTAATATTGTGAGTTTTCATAAAACACAAAGAGGATAAATCAAACATAAAATGAACAAACAAAAAAAACAATAATAAAAATAAAGAAAATCAATAGTGGAATAGAGAAGAGAGATATTCATAGAATAACTTAAGGTGATGTTAATAAATAATATGATGCATATAATTACCATCTAAAAATTATAAATTTAAATTATTTATACTAAGTACAAGAACAATATTATATGTTCCTGAACATAAATAATAAAACTTATGATGTTTCCCAAGATCTTCATGAGCCTTATCCTAGTATAAAACTAGATCACCAAATTTCAAAATTTTATTAAATACACTCTTATAAAGAAACCTTGTATTTATTCATTGGATTCTTTGAGTTTATCTAAATTAATGACATTGATTTTTGAAATCTAATATAACATTTTGTCTTTACTATATAGGATTTAAGTTTTTGGAAGTATATTTTGATGTGTTTTTTAAATTATATTGAATTTAAATAGGTATAGTGGTTTCAAAGGCATAAGAAAGCATAAAATGTGAATATACAATAAATTGTTTTATTATAGTGCAATCATACCATAAATCTTCAAAAATATTAATATGCCAATTCCTTTTATTTTTACACAAATGTTTTCATAATTGAAATCATCTATATTTTACTTGATTCAGCTTGCCTATTACCTTAAGGATAATATTTAGAAAAATGAATTCAAATTATAAATTAATGTCCTAAAAATTATAATTATTAATTTGAATTATATTGGGGATAATTATCATAAATAATTTCATAAATGAATTTAAATTTATAAAAAATATAATTCTTAAACAAATCATAAAATTCTAAAGTAATTGAAATTTTAAGGGCTAATGTTTCAAGCATTTTTATATAATAATCAATTATGGTTAAAATTTATTTGTGTCTAATAGTATATATAGGATTAATATATAATATGAAATTTATAACCCATTTCATAAAAGGTTTTTCAAGGATAATTAGATTAAGAGGCCAGTAAGCAACCTATATCTACTTGTAAACAATTGAAATGTCATGCATACTCTAACTAAAAAATGAATTCTTAAAGAGTGTAGGAAAATAATATATAGAATTGGAGATAATATTTATGAATTATATAACACCTTAGTCTTGTACACTTGTAAAATACATATCATGTATGTACCTTTACCTTCTATACCTTCCCTCTATCGAAAGGCTCCCTTGCACTCTCTCTCTATTCCAAATTACTTATATCTTAGTCTGACCAATGTTATTATGATGAATAAAACCTTATATCATGTTTATAATGTTATAAACATTTTTATCTCATGTCTCTAAAAGTTTTGGACATGTGTCTATTTTCTAGTACTCAAACACTTGTGTCTCAATTAGATGCCTACATTGATGCAAGTGTCCAGTGCCATAAATTGATCCAATTTTCAAATGAAATGTATAATTATGGTTGATGTAAGTGTTTAATTTTAGTTATTCTATAAAAATATTAGTATAAATACATGATCAATACTCATTTAGTATTGACCTATCACAAACCTAACATTTCATAATGCAAAATACTCAAAGCATTAAATCAAGCATTCAAGAAAGTAAAGTTTCCCTATTTTATCCTATTTCTACATAAGTCATAGGAAACACACACACACACACACACACACACACACACACACACACACACAAATTATTTAAGTAATGAAGGATCATAGCATGTGACATATTTCATAGATTAAAATATAGTTCACTCTATGTACTTGTTTATCACACATTACATCCATGTGTATACACACAATCACATACAAGGGAGAAATACATGTGTTTAACATCCTCCTTAGAGTAGTGGATATGTAGGAATCACAAAATAATAGAGGGTTATTTTAAGTTAGCTTGACATTATGATCTAATTAACCCATTTTTTCCATAGCCACTATGAAGATGAATAGATAGGGTTTTTTAATTTGACAAAGAGTGATAACTCGTGACCCAAATCTAAACACACCAAAGAGAATTTGACATAAAACTCAAACTATCCCATATGGTTGCATCCACATATAGTAGGTATTCCATACTATAAAATTGTGTCCATTTTAGTTGTAAGTGTTGATGCAACTATATGAGATCAATATAAGTGTATAAGTCCATATAGGTATAGTTTTTAAAATAAAAAATTGATCCAAAATATAGATCTAGTTTGTTCCATATCATATTTAAATGAACATAGTAATCTAGATACATATATTTATTTCATTATCATTTAAATATATAGCATAACTACACTTTCTATTAATAGCATATATGAGTATATAAATTTATAATATTATTTATCAAAGTTTATAAAGTTATTCACCTTTTATAAAGATTGTTTATCACCCTTGTTCCCTAGGATATCTCTATACATTTTACCCAAGATTCTTGAATATATAATTTAGGGTTGAAAATTTGGTGAACCCATCCATATTATTGTAAAACTCTTCTAGTGTGTTATTTCCTAGAGTTTCTTATTTTTTTTTTGATTTATCTCTTTCCTTATTTTTCAAAAAATAAACTAAAGTGTTCATCCATGTCTAAATATACTCAACCAAGGGATGACCTAAAAAAGTAATAAAGGTATAAATTTTAAAGATATATCCCATGATAATCAAATATATAAAACAATATTAGATTAAGATAAGTGGGCATATGTGATGCATGAATTTACAAAATGTATTCAAGGTGCTCCTAGCTACCATCATGAACCCACTATTTACCAGTGGTTTAAATGGAATATTTCATCCATGTTATTAGTCACCAATAAGTAAATTTATAAAATCATGTTATTCATGAAATTTATCAATAAGAGTAGATACATATGGGAAATATGTTCCTTCATATGATCATCAAAATTTATGATAGATACATAAGAAAATTATGGTTGATTTACAAATAAATCATAAAGGTGGTATTATTTCAAGTAAATTCACTCAAATCCCTATAAATTCAAACATTACCAAACAATATCCTCATTATTAATTGTGATGAATATATTTTACCTTCATTTAAAATTGATTTTTTTAGAAAGTTTAATCAAAATATCATTTGATATTTACCAAGTAAAATTAAGGCACAAAAAACAAACAAACATTACAATCCTAAGTTATCTCAACCAAAGAGTATTTCTAAAGATTCATTCATACCAAAATTTCCTATAATAAAAAATAAGGTTCTCTTATAAAAACTTTCTCAATTTTAAATTTATATATCCTTATCAAATATAACACAATTCATAGATCCAATACCATTACCAAACTAACCTAGATTGAATTATGCATAACTTTCACTTGGTATCCATGAGGATGATGATACTCATATTCCTAGATTAAAGAGAGGTTGTAGTTTAGAATATATGATAACCCCTATGCCAAGCACCATCATTACCTTGGAGTATACTATTTCTATGATGAGTAATATTTGGGATATTCAAAATTTTATACTTCAAATACAAATGGATTTTCATAATACTAATTAAAATGTCACCTCA
The DNA here is from genome assembly GCA_037957365.1 of Torreya grandis. NCBI lineage: Eukaryota > Viridiplantae > Streptophyta > Pinopsida > Cupressales > Taxaceae > Torreya > Torreya grandis. The sequence goes on along the minus strand of JARHVA010007941.1, from coordinate 148,313 downwards.
TTCAACAATAAACCTCTTGAACAATGTATACTTGAAATCCTTATACACATGGTTTTGCATTGCTAGATTTACTTATATTTTGGCATGATAAAGATCCCTTTGAGAATATGATTAGTTATGTACATTTATTCAGTCAATGCACAAAATATGACAACTTGTTATTAAAGGTATTCCATAGCATTTCTAACAAAGCTAATAATTTGTTCTATAGTGTACCAAAGGATTCATTAACCACTTTTTCATAATTAAATATGAATTATTCATGGATTTCAATATTAGAATTTGTTTCAAAATTTAAAACTACACAATGATGAATCTCTTTAATATTATATCTTTCAATTCAAATATACATCAAATGAGATAGCATTTAGACCTTAATATTTTGAGTAGTAATTCATTTTTAGTAGAGATCTTATTTATTCATTAAAATAATGAGAATTGTATAAAAAATATTATTTATTTACCCATTTATGTGTTGATGTGCATCTATATGATTCATTTATACTTACTCATCCAAATGTGCTTAACATATCCCCTTATAAATACCAAAGTTTTATCCCTCACATGAATCATGGAGATGAGTTACCAAATGAACATTATTTAAATAAAATGTGGTGTTCCTAACTTTTATATGGGATATCTCAAAAATTTACTCAATTTGGGACCAATCCAAGGTCGACATCATATGAAAACACCCCAAGTTGAACAACCAAAAAATCATCCACACCAATAATATTTAAAAATTGCATTATTCATGGGTGGTGTTTATTTTGGCATAACCACATTGATCCTAAAAAAATGAAAACTAATTTTAATGTAAGATGTTTTCAATATCTTGGCTTTGATCTAAAATACTTACAAAATAAAGAATGTTAGAAAGACTCCTCAGGAAACATAACACTATCAATTGATTTCAGTCCAAATGTGATTGAATTATAATTTTTTGTTATGCCACAAAAATATCCATATGTATTTACATTTGGAACTCTTTGGTTATATTAAATTGAAGAAAAAATTGTCTAAAATTATCAAGTTATACATTTTTATTATAAAGTTAAATTAAATTATATTCTAAATCATAGCACTGGTTCTTCTACTACATATGTAAATAATGAGGATGAAAATTATATGCACCTTTTACACTTATGAGACCATGATTTAAATAATGTAAATGACCCAACTTAGTGTTTCAAGGTGGAATATAAGAAACAAAAATACCCCAAAAAAATTAGAAATAATAAAAAAACTAAAAATATTTTCAGCTTTTACATGTTATAATATATATTTGGAATTTATGTTGTTAGTTTCATGTTGGTGGATAGCATATCATATATTTATATATACACATGTGTTTAATGCATCTTTATAGTTTGATACATGCATATAAAGATACATGATCTATACACTTTTAGATTTTGTGCCTTCCCTCTTCTCAATTCATGTGGAAATTGGGGGTATCTACCTTTTTTATCATTATAAATATAGATTATATCATTTTATGGTAATTTACATTATCATATTTGAGCTTATCTACTTACACATACCTTTATCCATGCTTATATATTTTGTAGTGTACTTGATATGCTATATAATTAATAATTTTTATTAAGACATATATCCATATAATAATACAATATGTTTATGTTGGTTTATTATGTTCCGTTATTTTCTTGTATTCACTTAATTGAGTGTCTTGTATAGATTTTGGAGTATTTGAATATGCTCCATCATTTTCACCCTAGTGCATTTCTTTGCATCCATTTGAATATGTCATAGTTTGTTTTATATTAAGGTAAAAATAGGTTTTGAAGGGGCCCCGAAACCATGAAACAAAGGAAGAAGGATATAACAATAACGCCCTCAGGTGAGACAAACCTAACACCTACTACTAAGCAGTATCAAAAATAGGTTTAACCAGGACCTGAAACCACAAGTCAAGAACATCAAAAGATAGACCCTAGGTTTTATAGAGACCTGGAAACTCAAGTGTGTAATGAAAACAAAGACCAGTAAATGGAACTAGTTATAACATCCAACTAACAGGACCAAAACATTAAGAGACAAAAGATCCTATTCTTCTAATTCTAGGATCATCTTCACTGCTTCCTTTCCAATCACAGCAGTGTCCTATATGGATATTACAGCCGACATAGCAACCTCTTGCATAGATTTCTTCCTTGAGCTTTGTCTGGTCCTCTTACTAGGCCCCTCCAAATATTTTATTTCCTCATTAGCTCATTTTCCAATGTTTGCAGCAGCTGCACATATGCTAGAAGTAACCTCCTCCATCTTCAATATGCTTTACTTAATGAGCCTTCTTAGGTTGTTTTCATAGTCTTTTATTTTGATAGGAATATCCCTCATCTGCATTTCTAGATTATTGATTTTATTCTGATCAGCTTCTTGATTATGTTCCATCATATCCATTTTCTTCTTGAGGCCCATTATTTCCTTATACATCCATGAGTCTACTTGAAGGATAGCATCTGCTTTGCATTTGGCCAAATTCATAAAGGGATGCCCCCTATCATTCTACCAAACATCACTAAAATCTTGAGTATTCTCTTTTGGATTGACTTCATCCTTTTCTGTTTGATCCTCCCTTTCCATTTTTTTCTTTTCTTTAGTTTCAATAGGACTTTCATTGTGAACAAGATCATCCTTTACTTATTCTCTAGTTTCCATTGCATGATAGGTATCTTGAACTAAATGTTCTTTCTCTATTTTTGAAGCAAGATCCTCAAATAAAACATCCATTTATTTTTCACTTTCCCCTAGCACTTACTGATTATCCTCAAGATCATAGTTTTTCTGTTTTGTTCTTTCCTCTATAGTGTCCCCTTATTTTTCATTCTCACTTTTATCTTTTCCTTCCTCATTAGAATAAGTGATATGTCATTGTTTATTGTATGGACATTTGAATATGTCATTATTGATTTTTTGTACATTTGAATAAGTGATATTCCTTTCATTATGTAGCATTTGAACATGCCCCTTTTTGGAGGTCTCCTTAGACCATTGTTTTTTATTTACTTTTGAGTGCTCTTGTGTGTACTTTATTATTATTATGATTTTACTATATATATATATATATATATATATATATATTATGAATTGATGTGATCACATTTTTCATACTTCAATGATATATCTACCTAGACATGTTTCTCACATATGCTACATGATACATTCATAGTTACATGGTTATTTAATCATTTTGAGGTAAGGTAACTACTATTTATAATTTTGATCACCTCAAAATGGGGGAATATCAATGGGACCATGCCATAGATGTATGGCATCCACATTCTAAAGATTTAGATTGTAGTGGGGCATGTTATGGAAACATGTTCTCCACACTCAAACTAGTTACCAATTTTAGATGTATAGTGGAGGCATGTTTTCAAAACATGTGATCCACACTTACATAATTTTTTAATTTTAGATTATTAAGGTGGAATAATATGAAAACATGTTATCCACACTTATACTATTTTAAAATTGGCAAAAATTCATAGTTCTATGATTCAGATACACAGTTGTGTAGAAATATATATATTGGTGTCATATTATACCTAGGTGTTAGCATGATACGTACATAAAGTACAGATGATATGTAAAAAATCACCTATAATTAAAAACTAAAACTAGATTTCATATTTAAAACACTTGTATGGACATTAACTCAAGTAATTAGACTATTTATATATTGTGTTAAACCAATTTACTATAGTAGTTGGCTCACTTTTGGTATGTTTAGGTTGATTAAATCACTCAATATTTACAAGATTATAAATTGGAATTGATTTCATCATACAAGCTCACCATATTTATAGTGTGATTTGATCTATTTCACTCACACTCACTAAGCTATAGGTATGATTAGGTTACACAATTGAGCTAACCTCAACTATCAGGTGGAAATTCACCTTTTCTCCAAGGTTGGTCCATGTGTCAAATATTATATATATTCACTTTATATATTTATATTATGCCCTAATATAGTATATAATTCTTCATAATAATACATATATTCAAATAAAATTTAAAAAAGGTAATGCAATTTCATTGATACACTTGTGCTCTTAAACCTTGATATTTTTAAATTTTAATCATTTCATTAATTTTGAATTTAGATTATATTTATTTATTATATATTATAACATGATGTTTTTTGAATGTCAGTCACTGAAAAAGAACTCAAGTTGGACACACATAAATTCAAGGTGTGCTTTACACACCCATGTACACATTTCAATAATTAACATGGATTTTAGATCTTGTAACCTAATATCCTTATGTTGGGATTTGTCTAATGAATTAGGATAATCTTGATTTTAAAAATAATAAAGAAAGTTAGGATACCATTAATCATGTAAATATAGGCAATCCCATTTTTGTATTTCAAGATATATTTTGAATTTTGTGCATGGTCAAAAAACTCATAGATTATAAAAGAGGTTTACATGGATTTGATCATCAAAAACTAAAAAATTAACATTGATATATGCTGTCATATTTTAATTTTATTTTTAAAAATTAAAATTAAAATAACTTTGATGGCACCTCAAAAGGTAATTTGGGTCTTGCAAGAGGGGGTACATGATTAGGGATGATGTTGGTTTGGTTGTTGCTATCTATGTAGATCCTTTGGGACTCCAAACTAATCATGTTACTGAGGCCATGGCTACCTTTTGGGGTATTCATCTTGCCTCCCACACCTTAATTCCCAATGTAGTCATTAATGGATACTCTCTCAATATCTTCAATGGCCTAGGTGATAAATTAACCCCCTCATAAACTGTAAAAGAAATCATTGATGATGCTCAGGGTCTTTTTTACTCATTCAAGGAGTTATCTATTATCCATGTCTATCAGGAGGGTAACTCTACTATTGATTTCCTTGCTAACTTTTAAGTGGGGTAAAATAATTTAGTCATGTGGGAGGATCATAGTTGCATTCTATTTTAGCTTTTAAACACCTTGAATAACCATAGTAGATAAATGTCATAGTGTCATGGCTCATCAAGGATTTGTATTAGCATTAATGGAAATTTTGATTATTTTACCTCCCTAGATGATTAACTATTTTAAAATCATATACCATAATTACACCATTGGTAATAATAATTAGGCTAAATTTTGTATAAATCAAATTCTTATATATGTTTAAATAGGCATAATTACTTACAATAAGCAAAAATGTAACAAGGAAACTATGGGGGTAATAAAGATCATCTCAAACAAATTTCATGCTTAGAGTTCTAGGGAAACAAAAAGGTGTGGAGTAATATCTACAAGGGTGACCTAACTTCCTACATTTAACTCATTACAGGACATGATGAAAATCTCTATAGGGATTTCATGTTTTCTTGGAGATAGAACATGATGAGAATGAAGTAATGAGAATTGTTGTGTCAAAGGATAACATAAGAGAAGTGACATGTATGTATTATGAAGGAATGAAGGCATTCAAGGATAGAATTTGGGAGATCAAACTCATGAAAAAATTATTTAGAATAGATGAGGTCATGAAGATAGACAAGAAGGGTTATCCAAGGAAGAAGCTTCCCAAGCATTGGCCAAAGATTTGCCTCCAAGTTATGAAGTACATAATGTTGGAAGGTTGTTCACCATGATATTTTCACATCATTTCCTATTAATCAACCATTTTCATGGTTATATAATAATTTTACCCTATCATCTACTTAAATCACTTGAAAGCACTACCCTAGCCTACTAGGTTAGTAACAAGAATGATATTATTCATCATGGTTTGATTTTCCTTATATTTTAAAAAGGTGAACCCATGTATGGTAAAATTATCCCCATAACTAAATACATTATTTAAGAATACCCTAACACCTTAGAAAGGAGAAAGGATCCCATACCCATCAATCTTTCTCCCCCTAACTAGCCTGGACAAGACTCCCCTCAAATGACTATTAGCTCCATCTCCTACCTCTACTAATAAAAAAAAACAAAAATCCTTTGATACCCAAAGGAAGGAATAAAATAGCATAAATGGGGGTGTAAATTTTAGTTTAGATAATTATGTTGAGCAACATAATAGGGAATTAGGTGTCTTCCTAGACAAGCTGCAAAATGTCAATATTGTTATGGCCTACCTCATCAAATATTGTAACTACCTAAAATCCAAAACCATGGTGCTCAAAAAGGATCTTAACATTGGTTTGAATTTGGAGGCCATAAATTAGGATAAGGCTACTAATCTAGTGGTCTCAAAAGACACTTAACACCTCCATTCCATCTATAAATCCAAAGCGAGCCATAGTTCTAGCTAAAATAAGATCATCCAATGTTCTACTGAAGGCCCTTCCAAACACATGTTGGTCATAATGACTAAATAAATTTAGAAGAAAGATAGCAAGGATTGATAATAAAAGGCTACTCATGTCAATATTATCTCTAAGGAGCTTTCTCATCCTACCTAGTATTGTCATTTAATGTGTTTTCCTAATCTACTATTGGTTTCTATTTTGTATTGTTAAGCTGAAGACCTCTGTATTATCATTCATATAGGCTTTTTTTTTATCTTGGATATATATTGTTAAAATTTATAGTTGTTATATCCATATAAAACTAGATTTATTTACCTTATCAAATAAAAAATAATTCAACAAATAATACCAAAAATTTATTTCTTTATATTTGAATAAATTCCATCTTAGCTACATCAAAAAAAATTCCACATCAGTGATCTAGGTGTTTATTAATTTCATTAGAATCTATATTTACATAATCTAAGTACAATTTAATAATGATTCTAATGAAGTTATCAAAGTCCATGTGCATAGTTACTGAAAAAGTGGCACTTGTATTTATTATAATGAAAGACAATTTATTAAATGTAAAATTAACTCTATGTGTAGTACATGTTGTCTTATGTCAATCTTATGCATTTATAAAGTTTTTATTATATTTTTAAATATCCATCTGAAAGGGACATCATTTCAAAACCAATAAATTGATGTAAAATCTGATCTATACTAGATAAATTAAAATTACCTTTAATATTTGTATGATTTAAAAATCTAAAATCAATGGAAAAGTGAATATCAATTTTTTTTTGTAAACTAAAATGAAATTATCTACCTAATATAATATCTAATTTGATAAATGACAACAGTATCCAAAATGTATCTATCTCCTTATTGATGGTATCTAATACAAGTATAATTTTGTGAGGATTATATCTAATAGGTTTTATACCAAATTTAATTGGTATATCATGCCAAATTATGAAAATATCATAACCTTCCAAATATTTATAAGACCAAACAAATATGTCAATGAATTATTTATATAACTTGATAAAAAATCTTTTTCTTTGGTTGTACATTATATGCCCAAACAAATACATTTTGGATCTTCTTATATTACCAAATTACTTGGATTTTTTTTTCTATAATCTCCTTGAAGGTTCTTCAATTATGAATATTTTAGGTTGATCATGTAGAGAAAACATTAACCCTAGGATTATCAATCTAAGAGGTAATACTTTTAGTACTAATTTATAAGTAAATGTCACAATTTAAATAATAATCCTTATAATAAAAGTGATTACCATGTATTAAACTATTGATATTTCCATCAGAACTAAAAAAAAGAAAATCATTATCAAATTTGAAAACTTAGGTTTGAAAATTTTAGGAATTGTATGATTAATAAAATATTCTACATTGATTAAGGTTGGATTTTAAGCATAAACAATAAGTCTATTAGTGTGAATATTAAATTCCCTAATGATATGTGAAATATTAAATGCTTCAAAATTTTCTATAAATGGCCAAAAATTCTTAGTATATTTATGAAAATGTGATTGATTATTTTTATAAATTTTTCTAGCTTGTCTTATTTATAATTCAAAATCACCGAAAACTTATAAGTGTTTAGTATCCAATTCAATGGACTTTTCAAAATGAAGCCATAAATCTTTAAATTAAAAAATATATTTTTTATTTCAAAAAGATAATTGATAAGCATAGATAAAAAAATTTCATACATGAGATATATTAAAAACACCAAAACCATTATTGTGTTGTGAACATACACAATAAAAAAATAAAATTCTATTTAGAAATTGTTTCTTCCTATTTTTGATTTAGATTATCTAAATTTAATAACCCATATGTTCTAGTTTCAATTTAAACAAAAGCAACATTATTTAGAATGGATTCAATTGGATAACCATTCCAATTATATCTATATATGAATGTATTTTCATTACCAATAGGGACCAAATTAGTATATTTTCCAACATAAGTGGTTATGGATTTAGACTTATACCTTCCTAAAATGATGTCATAGTTTGTAAGCATATATAAAACTTACACATTACTAATGCATTTGATCTTTTCATCTTGCACATTTTTAATGACTATGTAAAAAAAATTACCACAAACTTTCATTTGATGATAATCAAAGAAAGTGTATGAGTATCTCATTTATGGGTTCCAAGTTGATCATTAATGAAATTAGGCCTAATACTATTAGGTTATATTTTGTCAATAGTGTAATTATAAATATTTTTATCAATAATTTTCACAAACAATTAAAAATGAGGAATTTAATCAAAAGGTGGAACACTATATTAAGAAAACACATATTCATTTTTTATTATCTGCTTATTTTAAAGGTACAATATTTTTAGGATTGAAATTTTTAGAAACATTATTATTTTCAAATTGGCTAGGAAAATAAGTAGCTTGAAGTAAATAAATACAATATTTAGTGTAATATAAATCATTAATGATGGTATAAGTTCTAATATTTTCATTGATTTGAGGATACATTTTGCACTTATTGGCTAGTTGGTATTGTACTTATTGTATCCAGTAGTTAAAGGATTTATTTGTTAAAAATATTTGTTAAAAAATATTTTTTGGGTTATATATAGTAGTCTGATTTCACATTATTTCTTTACATTTATCTTGTCATAATGGTTTTGAATATGAAGGTTGATTAATATAAAATTTTATTGTAATTTGATTATCCTTAGGATTAATATTTTAATCCATTTTCCTTTTTTTGATAACATATACATTTATTGTCTTGATTTCACTTGAAGGCTTGTTATAACTATAAATATTTATAATATTTACTAAGTCAATAGGAATACTAGGATTTCCTTACATACAATGTTTGATATTTTGAACAATGATGCATGTATTCATATCATGATATAATTCACATACATAATAGAAGTTCACTTAGTTTAAAACTTATTAATATTAATATTTGATGTTTAATTGACATTTTAGGTTGATAATTTAATTGTTTTTAAATGAAAAGCAACTCATTTCCAATATTATATATGTCCTTCAATAATTATGCCTTATATTAAGTTGGACTAGTAAAATATCTAGCTTTAAACCATTACATTTAATCTTCTTTTCATATTCAATATAAAAAGTAATAATGGAATTATATAATGTGATACCTTTATATTCCAATGCCATTTAGTACTTTAAGGGTAATTATATGAAATAATACATTATTGATAATTTATTTAAACATATTAAATTTTATGGAATGTTTTATCTAAATTTGGTTATATATGTGTAATTTAGAGCTTAAAAGAAACAACAACAAACTAGTTAATGCTTCTAAATCAAATATGACCTCAAATTATACAAGCAAAGATATAAAGAATACCTAAAATTAACAAGTTAATATTTCCCCTATTGAGTGCATTTGATATTTATTTTATGGATTTTAGTTTCTTAAAGGATAATGCAAGATGTAAATAACATGTATATATGAAGAATTATTTCTTGATTGAAAAGATGACAAAAAATTTATAGTTTTTTACATAGATGTTTCCAAGATTCACAAGATGTGAGAATTAAGGATGAAGGGTGAATTTATATATTTTTAGATGGGATGATGAATAGTTGAGATTAAATTTATTTATTTGATAAATTTGAGTTTGGATGGATGATAATAACTTACTTGATCTAATACTTGCATGCTTTGATTTTTCTTAGAAATTAATTTGATTATATTTTTATATACTTATTTTTTTTTCTTTTTCTAGATGTGCAATAATAAAACAAAGAGTTAATTGATGCATGAATTTATCTACTAATTAATTAAATAATTATTCATGTGGTGTAATTAAGATTTGAATAACTAAATAATAATGATTAATTAGTTAACTAATCATAGAGTGATGTAGTGATGTTAAATGGTTAATTAATTAACATGGTGGTGTTAGTTTCATTTAGTTTGGATGAATTGGCAATAGAATTAGGGTGGAAGAATTTATGTGTTTACATTTTATCATATTTTAAATGGAATTATGACTAAAAATTAAATTAAATTTTTAAAGAACATAGAAGAAATATAAAAAACATAGGCACAAGAGGATACCCCTAGTGGCATGGTTGGTAAGGAGATGCAATAAAATGTATACGTGTAATTTTTAGATTTAAAGAAACAAAAAAAACTTAGTTCATACTTATAAATAAAATGGAACATTATACTAAGTAAGGATAGACATAAATAGTAAGCATTTACAAAGTGAATATATCTATTGTGGATTGGATTTGCTCATAATTTGATGGGTTGTAGTTGCTTAAAGGACCATGCAAGATGGAAAAAACATGTACATATGAATAATAATTATTTTATTTCAAATATTATATATTTTATATATTTTTCTAAGATACCAAGATTCCAAGATGTGATAATTAAGGATGAAGGGTTAATTTATATATTTTTGGATGGGAGGATAATCAATTGAGATTAAATTGATTTATTTTGAAATTTTAAGTTTTTATAGATGATATTAACTTAATTATAATATTTGCATACTTTTATTTTAATTAAAAACTAATTTTATCAATTTTTTTATTTACTTTATTTTCTTTTTTGGATATGTAAATATAAATCGAGGAGTTAACTAATTTCATGGGTTTATTTTGTAATTAATGAAATAGTTATTAATTATTAATTATATAATTATTTATGGGGTGTAATTAGGAATTTATTAACTAGTTAAAAATTATTACTTGGTTAATTAATCACAGAATGATATATTGGGATAAAATGGGGTTAATTAATTAACATGGTCGTGTTAGTGAGAATTAGTTAGGATGCATTGCTGATATAATTAGGGTGGTGTAATCTAGGATTGTACATTCTCCTCTTTTGAATTATGTTATGAGTAAATTAAGATTTTTTTTTCTAAGAATGTATTAAAAAGGAAAAAAATATGGCACACAAGGATTCCCCTACTAGCATGGTTGTTAGGGAGGTTCCCCCTTAAGTGTGTATGGGGGATGAAAAACATGGATGTGATCTAAAAACTAGGAGATAATAAATGTTAATAATGGATAGTTAATTATAATTAATGTTTATGAGTGTTGATGATGAATGCTTATAATTTTACACTAATTTCAAAAAATTTGAACAACTCAGTATTTATTATAGAATATGACATGATGTACCATGATATGAGTAACCATGATGATTTTTTTAAATATGTATTAGGACTAACACAAAAATAATAAATAATATAACATAACCTATTAATAATAAAAATTAATTAGTGAACACATAAACTAAAATAAACAAACCATGTTTTGTCCCTTATCAAGTTAAAAACCAAATATCTGGTGATCGATGATAATGACGGATTTGATTTTTGACAAGAAGTGATGAATTATAGGGATTTGTATTGGGAATGATATATCTTGATGAATATTCAATTATTTTTCAAATTTTAACAAGGAATTTAACAAGACTAAGGATAAAGACATGGTTTTTTTGGTTTTTGACTAATGATGAGGACACAAACCAATGTAAAACTAGTTATATCATTTTGGATGGAGGTGATAGTGTATTTAATGGTCGATGGATCTAGGATGGGATATACAAGGTCAACTTCACATAATAAATATGTACACAATAATAAATGTGTCATTTTAATGTTGCAATATAGTGTACTCTAAAATATATATGATATACCAAGATAATTCCAAAACATGTCTCAATACTACCTCCAAAGTCTATAATAAGGATGGTCATAATGTTATAGATAAAAGTATGGTTTAATATGTTTATGTTCTAATGGAATAACATTTCCCCAAAGTATAGGGCACTTATAAACAACAAATTTAAACATGATGACATAAACTTATTTTTGTCATGGTACTTACCCAAACTTCCATAAAATTTTGGTTTCCACCTTTGGATTTTTTTTATTTTTTTTTAAAAGTATTTTTTTAAATAAAAAATAAATTATGGAAAAATTAGATCCTTTAAGTATAGAAGAATTTTAGAATCATGATACTAATGAAATCATTAAGAACCTATCCATGTTGTGTTACCAAATTTATAATCCTAACCCAAACTTGATGATGATGACATAGGGACCTAACCAATTAGGCTCAAACTTTCATTTCTTTTCATGGTCTTCATTGCTATTTTTTAATTTCTTTTAGAATAAGATCTTTGATTTCCAACTCTATAAATTTGGTATGATTATTGAAGATTATTTGTATCCTATTTTTACAGTATTTCAAATTATCTAGAGTAGTGAGACATTTTTCATCAAGATTTTATAACTCATGAATTTTTACAACTTTGTATGCATCACCATTGATCACATAATGTAGAGAGATGTGTAAATACAGTAGCTCAATCTAAATGTATAAGATGGATTCATATCCAAAGATAAGGGTATTATGTGTTGACCTTATATGTGTGTGAACATTGGTAAGGTAATCCCATAATCTAGAATAGATTTGAAAAATTCAATATAAACATCCATCATTGATAATGTTTTTGTAGATTTTTTTGATATTTTTATTGGAAGCTTCGATTTGGACATTAATTGGGAGTAATATGACATGCACACCTCATATTTTATATGAAATTTGTCATACCATTTTTATTAATTATGGTATAATGGATAACATAATGGTAAATGAGGTGATTAAGGATGAACTTAGATATTAATTTTCTAGTTATGTATGTGGAGGAGGCAACCACTACCCATTTGGTAAAATACTTATTATATGTTATGATGCATTCCTATCCATCAAGGGATTTGGATTTATATTCATAATTATATCAAACCCCAATGTAGATAAATACCATGGATTTATGATTGACTAAAAATCTTGGGAAGGCATATGGATGAGGTATCCATGCTTCTGACAGGGTATACATTTTCTAACATACTAAAAAATGTCTTTTTACATGGTGGTCTAGTAGTATCCTATTTCGAGTAGTTTATTTTATAAGGACATGCCAAAAATGTGTGATCCAAAAATTCCATAAAAAAATTCCTTGATCATTAAGTCTACTTCTTCTAAATTTAAACATCTTAATAGGGTGCCTTGATATCTCCTATGATGGAGGAGACTACAAAAGAGGGTGAAGTGGGAGCCACATTAGACAAAGGATTTTATTTGATTAAATGAAATATAAATATAGATTATGTGGTCATGGAGCTAAGTGTATATGTTGTGATACCATGTAAAATTATGACTAATAACCTCACTCACCATTTCAAATTCTAGGACATGATATGTTGAGACCATTAGTTATTCAATAAAAATCTAACATGGTTGGGTATCCTTTTTAATCTTAAGGATAAAACCAATGATATCCATAGAATATGAATATTTATTTCTTTCATGAGGGGATTTTTAAAATTTTTACATAAATTATTTCTTAAATATATCAACTATATTTTATAAGGGATGGGTTTTTCATTTTTTTCATAGTAATCATCGACTTGTTTGATGATGAGTTAAAAGTCACCATAAATTGACACATATTGAATTTTACACTTTATTTATAATTTGAGGTTCAATATGAGTGATTCAAACTCAAGGATATTTTTAGTGAAAGGAAACCCTGATCTGAATGCCTTTTAGATGAAATTACTTTAATAATTTAATGAAAAAGATGCATGTCCATTAACCATAAGTGGTGAAGGATCCATCAAAATAAATTTTCTATTGAACTAACTCATCAAGAGATAAAATTGACTTATTTATAAATTAAATGATCAAATATTTATTATCCAATGAAAACATGACCTAGTTTTACATTCTACATATGAGAGTTTATTTTAATAAAATATACTTTAAAGTATCAACTTTGGAAACAAGTTTTGTTTTATAGTTGAGCATATAATGTCATAAATTTTTTAGGATAAAAAATAATAAGTAACTGAAATGATATATAATTTTATCCTAAATAATAAATAACTCTTTATATTCCTTGCTCATCACATTGAGCTAAAATGGGTCCCAAGGTAAATTTTTTTATTGATATGTAAGTAGTAGAGGTTCCCCAGAGTAGGTGGAACTATCACTAGTGGATTTGAAATATATATTTTAAGTGTATAAAAATCCTATTGAAATTATTCATTCTAATGAAATATAGTTTCCTTTATTTATATATGTGTGAATGATTGAAATTTGTTTGCAAGATGTGAGAGGAAACTTCTAATTTCTTCATTTTTTCATGTAAATTATGTAGTTGCTTGAGGTTTTTAAGATGATGAATTTGTGTCATAGATTTTAATTTTTATATATCTAATTAAATACCTCAAAACATTCCAACATTTTTATTGATCTAAAATAAAATACACTTTTTTAAAGATTAAGGTGAACCTTGTATCCTCTCAGTCTTTCAAAATTTATTTGTAAAATAATGTGATGTTATAATCTAGTTTTAAATTTACTCAAAAATTCATCCACTTAATTCTAAATTATTCCATGATAAACATCATGGAAATTATAATTCATCACTCTTTGATATGTTAAATCATCATTTTTAAAACCAAAAGACATAGTGTAGTAACAAAAAATTCCTCAGGGTGTAGTGAATGTTTTTTCTTGTGTTGATCCTCAAGTGAAATTTTAATCTAATAATATCCTAATAAACCATCCATAAGAGATAAAATTTCATGTTTATATATTGATTTGACAATCATTTCAATATTAGGTAAATAAAATTCATCTTATGGACATGCCTTATTGAAGTCGTCGAAGTCTGAAAATACTTAAATAGCTATTGGTTTATTGATGATAAGACTAATTATAGATATCCATTTAGATTAGATGATAGGTCATATAAAACAAACATACAAGATTTTTTATAACTAATTTTTAATGATAATGGCTAGCTTGGGATGTATTTTTATATTTTTTTGTTTTACTATTTTAACATATTCATGTACCACAAGGTGGTGCACCACAAGTGATGGATCCAATCTAGACATATTAACATATGAATGAGCAAAGACAAGTGAAAATTTATTATGAGGGTGAAAAAAATCATGTTCATTTCGACTGAGAGTAAATCCACATTTAATGATATTATGATTCTCTTTTGTTCCAAATTTAACACTAATAGTTTCCTCAAAAGTAAATTATAGATAACATGTAACTATACTAGTGTAGGGAGAAGGTTGAGTTCCTTATATATTACTTCCTAAAAAATGTTTTCACTAATAGACTCAAATTTTTTATTTTTATTTTGATTTTTTTTTTTTATAGCACTTTAAAGAGGTTTACGATAGGGGAATTCAATTTTTTAGATTTTTGAGATTTATTTTGACTAAATAATTCTTCCTAATCCCCAAAGTATGGTGATGTGTTTAGGTTTATTTAATAACCATTTTTTATCCTTGATTCTTGAAATCTAATGAATTTTTTATAGATTCATTATTTTAAATCAAATTAATTTGTAGGTGATCTTATCAGTATTAGTCAATAAGTTCAAAATATTAGAGGTCAAGGTTAATGTTAATGATAGTACTATCATTAAAAATATCAGTGGTAACAATATATTAAAAAAGGATTTGAGTGGAACCTATTTAAATCTTATAATAAGCTTCCTCAAAGATCAAGGAAGTGTCACTAACATCCTTATATTGATCTCCATGGGGTTTATATATGACGCCTTAAGATTATTAATTTATGATAATATGTATAGGTTTTATGATGGCATATTCATGAAGGCATAGTCATTTTACTTTGTAAATCATGATCTAGAACACATTTTTTCTATAGGATACTAATTATTTTAAATAATAATATTCATTATCATCATATAGCCTTGGTTCATTAGAGCTCTCAATTTTCTCATATGTACTAAACCCTAATTGGATAGAAGTAGTAGTACCAAACTTAATGGAGATGAGTTATGTCTTATTATTCATGTTGGTCTTGCCATTACTTCAAGGATAAATGGGTACTTTACCCAAAAGAAAAACATCTCATATTTAAAATTCTTTGTAGCCTTTGTCAAAAATCTTAAAATAAATTTTATAAGATAGGGTTTTGGATGTAGATGGGAGGTCATATAAAAGTATATAGTTTTAAGGATTTATCAATTATGGTACTATGGATCTAACTATTTTAGTGTAATTTTTGTGATGGGATAATAATTGGTTTTAATATGTTACCCCTCTAAGAACATTTTTGGAAAAGTTTAGGATCACTCAGGATAATCACTTTCATTCTTAAATATAAAAAATTGATGCATTAATGGAAGTTAAATGAGATGAATTTCATAGAATGAATCATGGCTGAATGAGAAAGATGTTATAAGGGAGGTCAAGATTAATTCTGTGGATCAAGGTTTGATGTGTGATAGGATCAACCATGATAGGGAGATATATAGTGTCATCTTATTCCCTTTCAACATTATAATATGATTAGATGTTGAAGGCATTTGGATTTAATGTTGATTCAAAGAAAATAAGATGTTTGATAAATGTTAAGGTGAAAATATTAAATATTGATTCATTGTCAAAAAATACCCCTTTCAATTTATGTTTGGTGATGAAGGCCTCGATATACAATGAATATTATGTGATAGGCCAACATGAGGAATGTTGTGTTAGTTAAATATGAGTTGATGACTCAAAGACATGTGTCAAATGATATATTCAAATTAGGATACATCAATGTATTTGGTAGCTCTTGAATCTTAAAGGACTTTCTATAAGGCATCCTTATAGAAAACAAATATTTTAGAAGATACTGGATGGAGATTTGGTCATGATTTTTGTAAATATGTTCAATAAGTATGCATTTTCCTTTATGGGTAGGGAAAATAGGCCTTTATATAGTGAATTTATTATACATGTTAGTAATATCACAATTTAGGGATATGAATTTAATTGTTGTGACATGATTTTTTATATTCTGAGTATGACCAAAAACTGTGATGTAGGAATGGGAAACATTTTTATAATTAACATTATTAGTATGGGCATTTTAACCTTGATTTGGTCATGGATGAATTTGATCAAGTTTTGGAAATGGATATTGGTATATCCCTAATTGTTCATTATTTTTTGTGGATTAAATTACTTTGATTTAAATATCTCCCCCATCAATTATATCTTTAATGTAATTTTTTGGCTTCATGCATTAATTAGTTGAATTTCATTTGATTTTGTGAAACTCAAAATATTAATTCTCTTTGCACTATGTCATTTTTGGTTTGATTCCATCTAAAAATTTGGTTTGTGTGAAAGTTATCATGTTTACAATAACCAATAACTGAAATATAACCTATAATGATTCCCCTATAGGATTATAATTCCTTATTTTTATTTTCTATTTAGGCTACCCCATAGGAATGGTAATGCTAGAAGTACTTTGGACAAGTTGAATGTGTTTTAAATCAATAACACCATCACCAATAACATTTTAATTTTTTATAAATAATTTATATATTTTTATTTCATTTGATTGTTATGATCCTTATGGAAAAGTTTCACCAATCCTTTAGAAATAATGGCTTACTCAACCTGAACTCATTTTTCAATGATTTCATCAAAGGTAGTATCATAGTGAAATTTTATATAAAGTCCATTTCTTAGTAAATATTGGAAACAAAGATATTTACCAACTATTTCTCCATGATTGACCAAGGGAATATGTTATCTAAGATTATCCATATTATTAGTACTAAATAGAAACTTTCTCCAATCCTTTATTTGGCATTAAATAAGTTGAATTAAGTTCTTAGGGTTATGGAGTATAATCCCTAGGTTGTTAAAGGGTATGAGCACATTAAATTAGTTTATAAAATATTCCATAAATAAAACCACTAACTTGTGAAAAATTTGAGCTAAGCTGATATTTACAATAATATCAATGAAGGAAACAAATGAATACTTAGCTGGAAACTACCTAAAATGAAGGATATGTAGGCTAAAATTTGGTACAAGAGTTTATTTGAGTGTCATTAATAGGATCAAGGTGTAGAAAAACCTCCTAGACAATAGTTCCCTACCCTAAAAAATAAAACTATGGCACTAGTGTCCACTTATGATGCTAGTATACTTTGTATAGGAATTGTTCTGAGCTTTTAGGAGTACTTGTGTCTAAGTGTGCCAAGCCTATTCCTATGTGGGCAAACCTATTTTCATTATACATAACCTATTATTACTAATTTTATATGTAAATCCTAGACTTACATATGATTAAGGAATTTAAATTGGTACAAGTATTAAATGCATCATGTTAGTTGGGTAGGTTGGACATCCTCAACACCTTGTGATGAGATTTTATTAGATACCAATACTCCAAGGAGTGATCAAGCCAGATGTATTTATCCTCACCTAAGTGATGGTGAAAATGAGAGTGAATATAATATGAATTATGGTTTGAGTAATTTTAGTGAGGCTTGATACTATAAATTTATGTATTCTGAGTTTGGGAAGGTTATAGATGACTATATTTAGAACTAGGGAACAATAAGGATTAATAACCTTAATTGTACATAATTTATTCTAAATGTGTTTTTGTGTACTTGAATATAATTTCCATATAGTGGATAAAGTGTTAAAAATAATGTATATATAACTATTAGGTGCTTGTTCATGGTTTGAAATAAGTCTAGGATGACCCTAAGTGTTTTAGGAATTGAAAATATATCTGTTGGAGCTCAAAAGAGGGAAAAGGATAATAGCACCCAAATAGGAAAATATAATTGTGGTACTAGTGTCTACTTATGGATATAATGACTAAGTGGCATAACTTGATCCATTAAGGACCTTCATTTCTAAGGAAGGGTCTATGACTAATTTTGAGATGTCTATGGATGCATGTGTCTTTCATAAAAGATGTATAAGTGTTTAAATAGGCCCTCAGATAGGAATAGAAATAACGTATGAATATATGGTCTAAATTAAAACTCTTGGCACTCAAGGGTAATTTTTATATTATTGTGTTTACCCCCCCCATTTATTATAAAAATTTAGTAAAGTGAAATGACTAGGATAATGGAAAATCAAGTGTACCTAGACTTAACTATGAAGTAATTCCCATGAATTTGGATATAAGTATGTGAACCATGCTCTATTGTGTGTAATTTTAATTAAACATTCATATATTAGTCCTTAATTAAGAGATATTATAAGTAAATTTAAAAATAAGTAAAATGATAAAAGAGAGGAAAGTAATAAATACACCTCACTAGGTAAGTGAAACAATACATAAACCTAATGACATCTTGTGTGTGTGATTGTCGATACTAATCAAATTAATGAGTAGATTTGAATTAGTTAATGGATTTATCAATCCCCATGTGTGGGTGGGTAAAAAACTCAATCTAGTTTGGACTCCACCATTTCCCACCCCTACTTGGTGGATCATGACCTATGAATAGCTTTGATTGGACTGATGGCTTATTTAACCATCTTATGTAAGTGGCTCAAGAAATCAAGTAGAATATGACTCCATCATTGCATACCCATGTTTAGTATATGAATTTGTAACTAAATTTAAAAATGTAAATAAATATGTGTGATTGTAACTAAAACTATACTTAATGACTCTATAATCATTCAAGAACTCTAGAATGAAAATTAGCGTAAGGGCACCTCAGGCACTTAGGTATGTAGTTCAATAACTATGCAATAATACCAACCACTATATATGGACTAAGTAATTAATATTTTGTATTAAATATAAAAAGGTTTATGTTTTGTACAATATAGATAATGACATGGATCTTGACATTCCATTTGATCAACTGGTACATATGTGATCATACAAAAATAATATGATACACACATGCCCCCAAATCTATTATATGAGCATATGGATTTTGAATTACATTATATATATATATACACAAATCAATACCAATTTTCTTAGGTTAGGGTAATTATGCAAGGCGTGATCACTCTTATTTTACTCTCAATTACTTATATATACTCTTATTTTACTCTCAATTACTTATATTATATATATATAAGTAATTGAGAGTAAAATAAGAGTGATCACGCCTTGCATAATTACCCTAACCTAAGAAAACTGGTATCGATTTGTGTAAAAATAAGAAAAATAGAGTTTAAATTAATATTTTATCTCTAATAATATGTTTTAGGATAAATTAAATTATTCTAACTTCCATTGGAAATGATGAAGTATATTGGCTCACCATTGATCTAAATTTATTAATAAAATAATATTTTTAATTTATATAGTTTCTTGTTGGGGGAAGTAGAGATATTTTTAGTACTGACCATATCATCGAGTTCATAATCTATTATCTACTTAAATTTTTATAATGCTAGATAATGTGTACCCACTTCTCAAGATGAGTAAGTAGAGCATTCATAATGTGAAACTCTTCATTGGATTGAATATTGAATTTAGGAATTAAACACCACTTTCCAATATTGGATTGATTGTTCTAATCATTTTAAAATTGTTTTCCACTCTATGGTATGATGACTTAATAAATAAACATAAAAATAAAAGGCCTTTGATTTAATTATTTGGATCATAAAATGTCTTGATAGGGAAATCAATTTATTTGTTTCAATAAATCACATATCTTATTGATCCTCATGTATTTACTACCCATTTTTGGTGATACGGTGGTTTTACTTGCTTCTCTTTTTTTGGTAGATTTTTAGCTATGAATTAAACCATTTATAATAGGCCCATATTTTATCATAGGTGTTAAATATTTATATTTCAAACTTTCCTCCA
Source organism: Torreya grandis (assembly GCA_037957365.1). Lineage (NCBI taxonomy): Eukaryota > Viridiplantae > Streptophyta > Pinopsida > Cupressales > Taxaceae > Torreya > Torreya grandis. The sequence continues at coordinate 127,302 of JARHVA010007941.1, read as the reverse complement.
CATAATTTTGATCATTATGTCTTATATTTTATGCTAACACTCAAATCTCCACTTGTAACTTCTAAAATTGTTATATCCCAGTTAAATACCACCATGAAGGTATTATATGGAGAGATTAAGGATGAGAAGGAATTAATTAGAGATGATTACGGATTCAATAGGGATTATGAGGGATGGTGAGACTAAATGAGGGAGTGATTAGGGAGGATGAGGAGTTATTAGGGATTATGAGAGATGGTGAGGATTAATGAGGGAGTGATTAGAGGTGATGAGGGATTAGGAATGAGTGATTAGATATAATGAGGTATGATGAAGTAGTGATTAAGGATAATGAGGGATGGTGAGGTTCAATTAGTGAGTGATTGGGGATAATGAGGAAATGGTTATATATTATGAGGAATGGTGAGGGTAAATAAGGGAATGATTAGGGATAATTAGGGAGGAGGAGGGTGTGATCAAGGATGATGAATCAGTGATTAGGGATGGTGAGATATAATGAGGAATTGATTAGGGATGGTGAGATCTAATGAGGGATGAAAAATGATGATGAGGGAGTGATCAAGGATTATGAATAAGTAATTATGGATGGTGAGAGCCAATGAGGGAGTGATTAGGGATGGTGAGAGCCAATGAGGGAATGATTAGCAATGATGAGAGATGGTGAGAGATAATGAGGGAGTGATTAAAGATGATGAGGTATGGTGAGGGTCAATGTGAGATTGATGAGGGATAAATAGGGATGAAGAGTGAGTGATTAGAGAAGATGAGGGACAGTGAGGATCAGTGAGGGAGTAATTAGGGATGATGAGGGAATGATTAGAGATGACTAAGGATAGTGAGGTTTAATGAGGAAGTGATTAGGGATAATGAATAATGATGAGGGAGTAGTTAGGAGTGATGAGACATGAGTAGGAAGTGATCAAGGATGAGGGAAGGATGATGAAAAAGTGAAATTAACAAAAATTGATCATTTAATGTGTGTAAGTCATTAATGTGATCTATTCTATGCCAATCATATCACTTTACATTAATTTCAAAGTGAATGGTTTATAGAATTCAATTTTGACAAACCTAATACTCTTAAAAATGTAAATCATTAATTTGGAAGGCACAAAAACTTTAAAAATGACTATAAGTTTACAAAAAATGGACATCAATTACAAAAATTATGTCCTAAAATCCATATGTTTGATACTTAGACCCTAAAAATGCCTAAGTACTAACCTAATTAGATTTCAAAAAACTATTTTCCACATCATAAGGCATGTAGTTGTGATATCAAATCTATTATATGTTGAGTAACCTTATTTTATTATATTTACCAAAATAAATTTAAATTAATTTAAACTTATACTTAACATTTAGAGTAGTAAATATAATATTTTAACCAAATTTGCCTTCATGTGAAACTCTCACATGATTATATGTGAAAAATATTAGGAACATGATCATGTTATCAATAATGTGATTTCATTATTGATAATATGGTCTTGTTTTTATTAACCAACATTCACTCCATTTTTTTAACTATGTAAAACACTATTAACATGATCACCATTTTGTTTTATTATTACATGATTGCATATTTTTTTACTATAATGTGATCATGTTATCTATTAACGAGATAAAATTATACATTAACATGATCATGTTATGACTCAATAATTATTGATCCATAATTTAATAATGTGATCATGTTAAATAAATAATACAATCACATTATTTATTATTGTGATCACATTACATAAAATGTCTAAAAAATTTTGCCTTATCTCTATGCACTTACTCAACATACAAGTGATAATATATTATATACATGTGATATTAGATGGGGATCTGGGTCCCTAATTGTGTCCCAGACTAATTCAAGCTTTAATCAAAATCCATTACTTATAAAAAATATATATAAATGTATGAACCCATACAATAAGAATGAAAGAACATATTAACATAAATTATAATTATTCCATATTCATCACACATTTAAAATCAATCCTCTATTTAAATTTATTTCAATAGTATACCACTACTTTGTATTTAGATACTAATAAAATTATATGACATAATTCTTTATATAATCTATAAGCTATCACAACAACTAAATTAAAATTTTCCTCATGCAATGGACACAATAATAATGAATAGTTTAAACATGAAGAAAACCATAAAAATATTTACTCATACATCAAAAAAATCATTTAAATGCTTGATTCTACTTAAATTCACTCTAAAAAACTAATAATGAATAATATCTATTACTCGAGGTACTAAACCAAATACTCGAGAATGATTTGAAACCAACAATGTACAAAACATAACCAATGAATGCCAAATATATCCAAATGAATGAAGCATGTTAAAAAATCATAAGTGCTTATAATATTTTTATATTACTTTATCAATCACTTTAACAAATAAAATATATTATTACATATATTCAAGAATATGTCTAAAAAAATAATTAAATAATTTTATTAAATTAAGTTTATGTTAAAAAATAGCTATAACAAAGTTATTATTAATAATATCTAAGAAAACTAATTTATCTACAATGTAATTTAAACAAAAATAAAAATTTAATATAAAAAATACTATGCCCCAATGTGTTTATATGTCATTAGAAATAACAAAAGCATTAATGGTTAGAGTTTACGTTTCTATAAACTAGGTCCCATAAAGCTAAAACAATGTGGAACCTAAGCTCATCCATTTTGTTTTAGACTTAACCAACCCAATGACCAGTCTTGGCTAGATTAGGTCAATGAATAAAGGATCAAAATTATAAAATTAAGTAAGATAAAGTGAGGATTTAGAGATATCTAGTCCACCATTACAATTTCATCATTAGATTAAAATCACAATCAAAATCTATAAATAAAAAACAACATTTAAAAAACATACAAATAAACCCTTATCAAGGAACATGATGATAAATAAAATGAAACATTCTTGGACAAAATGTTAAATCAAATGAAACATTAATTTTAGAAACAACACACTATTAGTACATCAACACACCCACAAGGATTGAGATAAATTAAAAACAAAAAAACCCATCACGTTTTTCTAGTAAGTAACCACATACTCATTAAATAAACCTTTATTTCCATCTAACAACAATATAGCCACTATGTTCTCAAAACCACTTACATGGTGATGGGGAGGTTATATAAATGGAAAATATGTCTTAAAAATGATCCATCCTCCTTTACATTATAAAATAATCAAATTTAAAACTATATAAAAAATAAAATAAGAATAAATGAACTTAAAAAAATGCAATGTTCACTGTTGCCTTCTCATTTTTCATTTTTCTCTTTTTCCCACACTTATCTATTATTAAACATTGATATGTGTGTTCTCCATTTTCAGATATTATGTTATTTAATTCCTCCATACACTACAATATCTTATAAAAACTTGAGTGATGGTGATTAAAATTTATCCACATCTCCCATGGCTCTTACAAAAAATATTACATTATCCTTCATTCTCTCTAACTTCCTAACTAGTAGTCAAAATAAAAAAATACTTTAAAAATGACCTCAAAAGTTATGAAATACTTGGAAACCTTAATTTAATTATTAGGTCATTCAACCAAGTTGAATTTCAAAACAAAAACATGATGCTAATAAGGTTTCATCAAATGACCATTTTGCATATTCCAAAATATTTTAAATAATGATAAAATTAATCAATGTTCTATTACCATATAAATTTAAATAAATGATTCAAAAAAATCATTAAATAACTCCCAAAAAAATTCCAACTTCCATAATATAACAAAAAAAAACAACATAATAGCGATTAATTAAAATAATGCACTTAACATAGACTTTAACTTGGATTCTTATGCAATCATTAAACTTAATAGAAATAAGATGTCATATGTGCATGGTATTCAAAATCACATTATTATTTTTACAAAATACTTAAATCCAAAAATAAAATTATCATGAAATTCTTTAACTATCTTGAACTAGTAACTAATGCAATTATCAATATAAATAAGTACAAGGAAGATTATGAGGCATAATTGGTTATAATCCAATGATGATTTTCAAAAAAAAAAACATATACACATAAAATATGTTCACAACACAAGTCAACACAAAAAATATTGTAGACTAAATTGACCTATTTTTTACCTCTTTTAATAATATAAATAAATTAAATTATGGGTGTTGTTGGTGGTATATTGTAGGCCCAAAGTGAGCTTATCTCACATGGTTGTTACCTACAGTCATCAAAAAACACCAACAATACTAGTCTGAAAATAACTAAAATTCATAACCAAAACTAAATAGACATATAATTATCTACATATATATAACTTAAATATCATAATGAATCAAATAATAATTAATTATAGCATATATACTATTTCTCAATAGTCATTTATTTCTCATAACTCAATAAAATTTAACCCATTAATGTTTCATGCTCAAATTGAATATGATAGATTGTAATTTATTACTATAATTCCATTAGATTGAATCATGATGACTATATTTATCCTTGGTTTTCTTTCCATTCTTATCTCTTACTTGTGATTTTTGCATTTCTCTTCTTACATTGGTAGATTATATTTACATTCTATATTGCATTCTAAAAAGGAATGGGTGATATATTATTTTTGATGGTATTTCTTGCATAGTTATTATAAAATTGCTTATAATTATTTATATTTTTTATTTATTATAATTTATCATATATTATATAAACTCTATATTGAGACATGATAGGGGAATTATAATTTTTTATGTGAATTTTTTATTATATTAGATAAAAAGGGGATTTTTAAGGGTCTGATAACATAGAAAATAAATAAATATAGAAAGATAAACCCATAAAAAAAGAGAGTATTAGAACAAACTTGCCCCAGGAAGCCACCTAAATATCACCAAAAGTCAATAAAATACCTCAAACTTAGTATTTGACTAAGCATAACATGGAACACCCAGTAAAAGTAAACAAAAGATTCATTAAAAATAGTGTTTTAATAGACCCACATGCACAATATATTATTTTTTCTTCATGATGTAATTATTTATGTGATAAGACCTTATATATTGATACATTTACTTCACCTCCTCTTTTTTATGGGCATACTATTATTGATTTAAGTTGATTTACTACGAGTTAGACATTCTAACAATTTTAAGAGGCAGGATACATAATGTTACTATTCCTCCTCATTTTTATCTATGTGGGGACAATAAAAACCATTCATAAAGTTATAATCTCTCCCACCCTCCTTCTAGGAATCATATTAAATTAACCAAGACTTATTATATTATGGTCCAATTATAAAATATTTGAGCCAAGATCACCATCTTATAATTTCTTAAGTAATCCTCTATTTTCAAAGACATATTGCATGATACTACTCTACCAAATAATCTTGAGCCCACCTATATTTATTATATTGTAAATAATTTAAAAAATATAAATCATATCTTGTCCTTTGAATTAGAGGATTTTATCTTTAATAACATTATAAATCAAAACATCCCAATGTATAATCAAGTTAACAATGAACCACACAAGGGTCAAAAGCTTCCATGTAGATAAATTTTTGGGGTTGATCATATGTAGCAAGGCCTTCATTACTGCACTTTGAATGGATTGAAAGTTTCTTACACCATTGAATACTATAATAAAATTATTTGATAATAAAACATAAATCCCCTGAGGAAAAATTACCTTGAACATTATTATAAGGCCTAAAACTATAGCTTCAATATTTCAAGTAATATTTAATGAAGTCACCTAAATTATTTTTACCAATAGATATTTGAATCAATTTAATCCGATTTTTATAATGTGATTCCATTTGGTATAAGGATATGATATATATTTGTAATAGCTTATGCATTAAACATATTTTTCTAGAATAGCTCCATTCCTCCAAAGTTATGGAACATTCAAGATTCCTTAAAAAATATAATATGATGTTTTTTAAGGAATGAAAAAATGTGGTTTAATATAATTTATGGTCTAATTTTTTTGTGTCAACAAAACAAGTGTGATACCATTAAAAATATAGATATTACAAAATTTCTATGCTCCTAGTGAATAATGAATAAATGTTTCCATGAATATCATCATGAAATTAAAAAAAATTAAAATGATGATTTTTTTAACATGATAATTGTGAATAAAATCACAAAATATTCCCTTTATATTCTATTCATCATCCTATTTTATAAATTATAGTGATCAAAATATTATGGAGAGTTTGTAAGAGCTAAATGGTTCCTGAAATACCAAATTAAGTGACTATTATCCAATATTTTCAAGTAAAATTTGACATGATTTATTCTCATGTTTAGTTAATTAGTTAATTTTATCTCTTCATATCATCCTCAATCTAATGGAAAAACTGAGGTGGTTAATAATTTATTTTATGATTATATATGTTATGTTACTTATAATAATTAGGATAAATGGGTTAACAGATACCACTATCAGGATGGTGGTATACCACTTATTTTGAAATTTAAATGAAAGTGTATCCATTTAAGGCATTATATGGTTATCATCCACACTAAATAAAATATTCATCACAAATTCAAAAAAAATTACATTTGATATAAGATCACATTAAACACCAAAATGAGGATAATATGGACCCTACCATGGTAGTAAACCAAATGAAACATGTTAACCAACACTAGAGTTAAATACATTTTGATGTTGCAAATTGGTTTTTTCTAAGGTTGAAATTATAAAATTAAATGTTATTGAAAAAAAAATATGGATAAAAAAATTTCACCCAATTATTATTTCCATTATTAGATATTTTATAAAATTGGTAGTGTGGCATAAAAATTATAACTACCTTCATCAATAATAAATACTTGAGTCTCTCATGTGTATTATTTGAATAAATTCATTAGATATAATAATATAGAATATATAAGTTTATAAAATCATGATTAATATGTAAAATTTATCTTATAACCTAAATTTATTATACAAGTACTTATATATAGGATATGAACTAAGATGATCATAAAATATATTATCAAGTGGAAGACTGTGTGCATAGAAGACATGACATGGGGAGATGAAAGATTCATATAAGAGAATATACAGATTTTTAAATCACATAAATGAGTCCAAATAGGTGTTTAAATTGAATCACATTGTAAAAAAATGGGTTTAAAACAAATCCACTTTATTTGAAATGCCACGTGTGCCTTATGTGTGAGTTTGAAATAAAGGGGGTTTGTTTGAACCCATCAGAAAATAAATAAGTCTAATAAAAAAGAATAGTGAGATAAAATAGTGGTAAGGGGATATTTTTAATGGATCCAAAAAATGGGTTTCAATAAACCCAATTTTTTCAACCCCCATTTACATGGCACCAAATCCTAAGCCATCTAAGCGGAAATCTTCCGTTTCCTTCAAAATTCAACTTTAGATGCCACCATTTTGGGAGAGAAAATCAAATAAAAACATGTGTAAATACGTTTATTTATGAGATTGATAACAATATAAATTTGTTAAATTTTAAATAATTTTTAATAATATTTATTTATTTATTCAATCAAATATAGTTATTTATAAAATAATGTAACATCTTTTTCTAAGACATTAGGAAAATTTTGAGAAAATGTTTGAAAATATTTAAAAAATTAATATTTCTCACTTTCAATATACTTTCTCAAATGGTGAAAATTTATCAATTTTGACCCTTCCTCCCCCCCAACCACACATAATGAGGAGATATTATAAGTGATAATATTTATTGACTTGACCATTAAAATTTTATTAAAAAATAAAATATGTATCATAAAATTATAAAAAATAATATTAATTTACATCCATGTCTCTAGGTTATATATATATATAGAATATATATTTAAAAAAAACTACATTTAAAAAAAATATGAGAGGATATTAACTACTCAATACAAATTTATTTGCATGAAACATGCACACCATTAAAAAATATATATTTCATTTATAATTTTAAAATTTTCAAAATAAAAATTTAATTTACATTTAAAATACAAAATTTCATTATTTTACATAATTTTAAATGTTTTTACAGTTTATTTTCTATTACTTATGAAAATTGACAAATGTGGACATTTTCACTTTTTGATCTCCCTCTTGTATAAAAAAGTGGGACACACTATTATACTTTGAAAAAAAATTGATAAAAATTATTATTTTAAGGGGCATATGTTATACCCTTATCCTATTTGTTTTATCAATATATTTTTGGTTTACCTATGGATCATATAACCTTTGAATTAATAATTTGATAATTTATAGTTTTCATATGGGTATTGGTAGTTAATCTAATTGAGTTGTGGATTCCCCATAACCTAGTTAGGGTATATATAGAAGTTAGGATTATAATATTGGATCATCATATTACAAATTATGTTCTTATTATAATGACTATAACATTTACCCTCAAATTGGCTAAACTATATTTCAATAATATGATCTTAATTTAATTTAGACTATGTGGATCTATTATATTATGTTATATTCTTGTCTTATTTTCAAGTTATTTTTATTAATATAAATTTTTATATATTGTTTTGAATTTATTTATTTTTAATAATATGTTCATTACATAACCTCTATGTGAATAATAATCACCTGTTGACTATACAAAGATCAAATAGATTGGGATGAAGATACCACATAAATGTATAATATTATCAAAAAGTATGGTACTAGTGATGGTGAAAAACTAACCTTAATAATTTATAGTATGAGAGGAAACATATAATTTAAGATGACATAGAATGTACCTCATACCATTTATATCTATTGTAGGATGTGATTATTCCACTAGAGGGATGGAGGGAATATGTTACTTGCCTTTGAGAGAAAACAATGATTTATGTGGAGGAGGAGGTTGAGAGGTATATAAATCCTATGGGTGATTATGTTGGATTTTTAAAATGATGGAGAACATGGTGGTTTTAAGTTATCCCATCACTAATATTCCCGTTGGAGTGAGAGGGAAACTATCTTGAGGATGAAAATATTCAAATGGTATTAATGAGCTGGTAATAGTAGGGGAAAATAGGAATATATATTGGTTTATATAATTTAAGCGGTATGGGACCTAAAGTGGCATTATGGATTCCCAATGAATAATTCAAACACACTTATTTTTCAATATTATATTTAATTTTTGAAAATTCAATAATTAATTGGTTCTTATGTGAAATAATGAGCATGAAATATCATACCACCACCATCATATCCATAATAAATAAAATTTCTTGAGGCATATATAAATTCATTTTAAGTACGATTAGGTGAGATGAATTTGATCTAGTTGATAGGTTCAATACACCCAAAAATAATTCTAGGTTTGATTAGTTGAGAATATAATTTTCACATACATAATTAAATATCACTCAAAGTGTGAAGTAAGTCACAAAAATGTAATAAAACATCACTTAAGGATGGGGGAATTCACACAAACACAAGTAGAGTTAATCCAAGAATGGGTTAAGTTATAGAAGCATAAACATGTATATATAATTTTGATGTTTCATTAGAAATATAGATTGAGGAGATATATAAATAAAGACACAAGGAAATTATTCCCCCATCCTCTATTTAAAGGATCACTCAAAACAAATTCGATGAATACGTGCAACTAAAATGGTAGTACATAGAGGCTATGAAGTATAATGGATAGAGGTTAAGGGAAAGGACATAAACTCCAACATCCAAAAAGTTTTTTTCCCACAAGATAGAGAAAATATTTGAGGGGATCAATTCCCCACTCCTAATGGAATATTTTGATAGGTCATGTGCCCCTTATATTTTTTTATGATTATGTTTAATATATTGTATTTTATGTGTCTCTATATGCATGTGTGCGAATTAATATGTGACCATGTGTGTCAATAATATGTTCACAATGTAGATAATCCTTTCAAAAATGTAAAATAGAAATATATATGAAATAAATAATAGAATCATATGATATAAAATAAATTAAAAAATAACAAAAATAAATCATTATATCTTATACAATTATAAACATAAAAAAACTTGAAATCATTAAACATAAAATATGACTGATATTTTCAATAAATTTAATATAAAAATAAAGTATTAAAAAATAAAGGATAATGTATAGAGGGATCCCCACTCACCTCATCCTATCAAAATGTGTTAAATTATTAAAACAATCCCATTTGTGCATTCATCATTAAGAAGTAATTATGGATTTTTATGAAAGATAAAATCAATCTGAAATAACATTAGAAATGGTAACATGAATAAAGTAAATGTAAAAATGGAATAAAAACTAATAATTTATGCCAAATTTAATTGGAATAAATCAAGAAGAAAATGAAAGATAAAACTTAAAAGGTAATGAAGACTAATGAAATCAAATAAAAAAAATTATTTAAAAAAAGGAATGGATGTGAAATAAAAGCTAAGGTAATAATGTGGGAAAAAATTGGAATTTGGAAATAAATTTAATAATAAAGAAAATAATATTTAATAAAATTACAAGTTATATTTTCTAAACATATAAAAACTAAAAAGAAAGATATCATGCTAAAAGTGGGAAGACAATACGAAAATGAAAGTGAAAAGATAATATTTTCCAAACATACAAAAATCAAAAAGAAATATATCAAGCTAAAAGTGGGAAGACAAAAACACAAGAATGAAAGTGAAAATAAAAATTCACAATCATTTTAAGAGGCAAATAAATCTTTAAAATTACAAATAATAAAAATTAAAGTGAATGTTGATGTCACATTATTATTATTGAGTCTCTTTATTTTAATTATAATAATGTTTTGAGAAAAAACAAATGTATAAAGATATTTAATTTCATGTCTCATTATGTTACTTGATTATGTGAAACATTAAGGTATGAATTAACATTAAAAAAAAAATTGGTTAATTTTAATTACATTATTATTATGTAAATCCTAATGTATTATCATTTTTTTTATTTTTCAATATGGTGGATGATCATAATTTTATTTATTTATATATGTGGTTTTATAAGTTATTACTAGATTAGGTATTGTTGATGTTTTGTGGGTCATTTTAAGAGTGATTTGATTTATTTACAAAGAGATATGCTTGGTTATAGGAAACACTTTGTAAATAATAATATAAACAAGTAAAAATATAAATAACTAGGATTCTATTTGAGCATAATATGTCAAAACTTGCATTCATATTCTTAAAACATTAAATTAATTGGTTTGTTTATTTAATTGATAATATTTTATGAAATATATTATAGCATTATTTTTAAGGTATAATGAATACAACATAAATGTATTTTTGGTGCAATTAATATGAGACTATTCCTTATTTAAATTCATTAATAAAATGGTAATTTATTTGTGTCACCTAGTTTGGGTAAGAAGTACCTTGTACCACCTACTTAAATCCTTGAGATTTGATAGAAACTTCAAGTTTAGGAGTTAAAATTAAAATATAAATTTTTAATGTCATTTTTGTCTTGGTATAAAAAAAATAAATAAAATTTACTAAGCCACACATGTAGCATATTTTAAAAAGGGTTATCAAACCATATAAGGGAGAAACTTGACCCCAACAAGGTGGAAACCATAGTGTGAACTATGGTTAGAAAATATAAAAAGGTAGAGTCAAAGTTAGTATTTTTTATTATAAATAAACATAATTGTGAAATACATTGGAAATCCAATAAATACATGGGTAACAAGGAAAAAATAAGAGGTGATGAAAACACATATTAGCTAAGTAAAACTTGAATAGACATAAAATCAAAAATTACATTAAAACAAACTTATTTGCCAATTATTATTGAATGAATACAATATTAAAAGAGATTATTTAAATAAATATCAAATAAAAATTGGATTTTAAATGCATAAAAAAATCTAAATAAATCAAAATCAAGCTGAAGCTACTTAACCCATGCAATTTTTATAAAATTTCTATTTTTAGTAACTTTTATCTTCTAAAAAATTTCAACCACTTTTTTTAGCTAATATGGGCCTAAAAATATCCACATATACCATAATAACTAAATTAAACTATTTGATTAATTTTAACTAATGTTCATGTCCACTTACAAAAATATGTTATTTTAAAAATTGAAAAATCTTGAAAAAATAGTTTTGGACCCTTATATGGTCACATATGGACTCCAATTTTTTTTCAAAACATCCCTAACTTGATGGAGTGGGTTATGTATGAATTACTTTTGTTTAATTATAAAATATAAAACACCCATAATATTTATACCTTTAAAAATATGAAATATTAATTTTATTATTGATTTATTCACTAAACTATTATATGTGAACTTGACCTATGTTAAAGCCAAGTACCATTACTTAGGCTTCTCTCTAACCATGCATCTCAACAAATTTTCCAAGATCATGTTTGAAATTTAACTATGTCCTTCTATTTGTTGGTAGTATGCACTACTAAAGTGTATCATAGATACCACCTCATTCCATAAAAGTCCTCCAAAAATTACTTATAGATTTCATGTCCCTATCTAATGTCATGGTTTTTGGAACACTATGTAATCTCACAATATAAAAATAGTTCAACAACTCTAGTCACATCATTGGTTTTCATACATGAAATAAAATGAACCATATTAGAAAACCTATCTAAAAAAACAAAAATGAAATCATTATCTCTCTATAAGTTTTGAAATCCTAACACAAAATCCATACTCAAAACAATCCATGGTCCTCTTAGAACTAGTAATGTCATATATAACCCTATATTCTATACATGGACTTTAGCCACTTGATATATTATATATATTTAAACATACATTACCATATATTTCTTCATATCTAGCCAAAAATACATATATTGTACCAAATCAATAGTCTTAGCCTTATCAAAATGTCTAGCCAAACCACCATTATGCAATTCTCTTATAATATTTTCTCTTAGAGACCCAACTAAAATACATAAGTTATTTTCCCTTGAAGAGATAATCATCATGTATAAGATATTCATCATTAGTAATACCTATCTCACCTAATAATGGATTTATGAAATGTTCAACTATCTTTTCAAAATCTATATCAATACCATATAATTCTTTAACAACTTCAAATCCAACTACTGCACTCACAATACTAGATTATAAAGCCAATTTCTTGCTCAAAGCATCAACTACTTAATTCTATTCTATTTATTTATATTTAAAACCAAAAGTATATCCCCAGAAGAATGACACCCACTTTGCATGTCTATTATTTAACTTATTTTGAGTGTTCACATTATTTAAGGCCTTGTGATCTATAGATAACAAAAAATCCTTAAGCACTAAGTCATGCCATTAATGTCTTAATGCTTTTACAATGGTATAAAATTCAACATCATATTTAGAATATTTATTTCTTACCTCATTCAATTTCTCACTAAAATATGTTGGTGGCCTCTCTTCTTCACTCAACACAACACCAATTCCAACATGTGAAGAATCATAATCCACCTCAAACACTTTGTTAAAATATGGTAATGCTAAAACTTATTTTTTTTTAATCTTATACTTAAATAAATAAATTATTTTTATTATAGCTCTTGTCCACACAAATTATTCTCATCTCACACAATTTTTTTAAGGTGCAGAAATACTATTAAATTTTTTAATTGAATTTATTTAAAGGGTTTATAAACCATGGACACTTTTTACCTCTATTATGCTTCTTTGAATAGGCCACTTAATAATTACCTTTACCTTTTATTCATCCATCCTTATTTCAGCTAATGAAACTATAAATCCCAAAAATATCAAATTTTCCTACATAAACAAACATGTAATTTTTGACCCTTATATAGTCATGCATGGCCTCCAAAAAGTTTTGAAGACATTCCTAACTAGATAGGGTTATTTATATCTGAATTAAATTTTTTGAGACAGTCATTTTAATACAAATTAGAGATCAAACAAAGATATGGAGAAAAAATTATGGCCATTTAAATTTTAGTGTCTACATCATTAAGAAGAACTAATAATTGACTTTATATTAAAATAACTATGCATCAGTTCATTAAAGGTTAATCGTTATGCATCACAATGATATAAACATGAAAATTTTGTATGACAAGATGATAAAGATATGAAAAATGTGTAAATGAAAGTCATACATATTTTGAACTTAAATATTTAGGGGTTCTAAAAAACCATAATAAACCCATATCAGACACACAATCATGGCTATAAAATATGGATTAGAGTGTAAGGAAGGAACTAATAAATATTAAAAAAAATATGAGTACTATTAGGTTTAGCAACATGAGATTGATGTAAGTATTGTATTATTTTATAATAAATTTTGACTTCTTAAAATTGTATGATCACTTTGTGGAAACTTGAGTGCATAAACTAAGATAAGTTTTTTATTAAAATTTTATATAATTGGGTATAATTCATGTTATCCCTATACATTATGGTGAATACATGACTGCTTTTTATTTTATTTCTTTAATCTATGTTTTTTATTTCTATTTTTAAAATATTGATAGGAAATTTCTATTTGTTATAATAGGGTTTATGAGGAAATATAGAGTTTTTGATTTATAATTTTATTTCTTGTTCATCCTATATATGTAAAATCAAAAACATGATGGGTTATATTTGGTTTAAATTCATTAATTATTCTATAATGAATTGGATTGAAATGATATTCATTTGTATGGATAGTTTAATCATAAATATAAGCACAAGACTCTTTTTAGAATTTAATGTTTGTGTTTGGTGTAATATGCTTATTGCAATGGTTGGGTTTTAATTGTATAAATACTAATAATGATTAA
>JARHVA010007941.1:97500-107500 GCA_037957365.1 Torreya grandis | reverse complement strand
TAATGACATCAATACAATGATATTAAGGCCATTAACATAGACAATCTCAAATATGGGTATATAACATCCACCAAGATTATATTTACATCAAGGATCCATCTCAAGGAGACCTATTAATCGTAAATACTAAGTAAACTATAAAATAGTTCTCTATAAAACTAATTAGTACATTCTATTGGTGAAACACATAAGATAGTGTCTCACACATGACCCATAACTAATCATCAATACATAAATATAGTAAGTTCAACTAATAAAAATTAATCCTTAGCTCCTAACCAAATGTAAAAAGCAACAAATAAAAATAAGTCAATCACTAAAATAATATCCTTTCTACTCCAAGTCCAATTTTGGATAATATAAGGTGGGATCACACCCCAACCTTTTCCCATCATTAAATGACTATAGTAGGCACCCCAAGAAAGACTCTCATCTCTAGGCATGTTTATATCATGGTGAAAGTTAAATAAAGGAAAAAAAATAAATTTGTCTTGGGTTTTAGTGGATAACTACTCACAAGTTGACAACCAATCATATCTAAGTCAATAGTTTACCAGCTTTGGGTCTATTCACGTAAGCATAAAATCATAATAAGGCACACCCATAAGTAGCAATAAATATGAATATAAATAAAGAGATACAAATTCATTAAGCATTCATGAGAGGGCTTAGGCAATCAACCATCATGTCCTACATGAGAGGCCTAAATAGTATTCCATCATGACTAATGTGACCTTTATACACATTATAAATCTTACATGATGAAATCATAATACCTAGGTAAGTAGGATACAATAGCCAGAACTATCATGGAGGAGTACATAAAATTCAAACTTCCACACAAGGGTATTAACACTATGGGGTAACTCAAGCAAAATCATAGAGAAATAAACAAAGAGGATAAGTAGGTGAAGTATCCTTACTCTTATTCAATACAAAATTCATTAATAATCACACAAACTTCATTTTAGACATACAACATGATATTCTAGTTGATAAGATACCTAACCACCAATCCAAACCATTCCATGGATACCTTTTGTAGCTTAACACCAATCAAAACTCTCTCTCTCTCTAGGATCTCTTCTTGTTTTCCTTCCTCTTTTAGGTTGGTCCCCATAAATTCTTAAATTTTGAAGTCCTAAGAGTAAAATCGTTTACTAAGAGATACATATTCCTAAAATAGTCATTTTTTACCTATTTCAACCGAATCAAAACATGACATGTGTCTATTCTTCCCTAAGATTGACACCCCACTCCTTCTAGCCAACTCATGCCATCTTAATGGTGATCTATTTATCTTTCCATAGTGGTAAATGGTAGATCTATAAAATTCTTATGGTTGCTTCTAAGATAATTAACCTCCATATACAGGGCTCAAGGAAAGGGAAATTAATTAATAAATCTACAATATAGCAATTAGGAAATCTAGATGTTAGTCTACTTTATCCTCATAAATTTGAAGACAACTAGCCAAAGGTAGTTTGACCAACCCAATAGTGATTACAAACCAATTATACATGCCAATACTAAATAAGGAGTTGAATGGAATACAAGGTGTTCAATTAGGATTATGTAAGGTTCAAGACAAAATTTGTGTTAGAGGTGGGATCACACATGATTTGACAATGCTTGACAAGGTCCTTTTACTTTTTTTAGTAATGACTTGTTTTTACACACTTATTTCACCCATGAAATACATTATCCCAATAGTTTAATCTTGTAATCATAGCATGTTAGATCATTCAATTTAAACCAAAGTAATAAACCAACCAAGAAGTCCACAAGGTCATGAAGTTATATTTTTGTAACACCTAATCCATGTATATCCTACCAAGTAATTCACAAGGCCATGAAGTGATATTCATATATCACCTAATTCATGTATAATTCTAATTGTAATATAAGGTAATAACTCAAGCATTAATTAGCTAATTCTTACCATTTGCATAATTCACTCACCTTGGAATCAACACCACCATGGAATTATCATCATCAATTTGCACAATCACCTTATTTTCTCATGAATGTCCTTATATTCTTTCCCCTTAAAAGGGCATTATCCTTAATGTAGGACTACTTTGTTCCTCCAACAAGATTTATAAATACGTTTGTCTAATGGTATGCCATCGTAAAGTACCTAAAACCAATCACATTGTTCTTCTATATTTATAACATCCCTCCATCCATAATTTATAAGGATCTTTAAGAACATATTAGAGTTTCAAGCACATGAATATAATATTTTGATTCATATTTTTCTTTTCAATGTTTTTAAAACCTTAGATTATCAACCTTTTCATACCAATCTTCTTACTATCAAAAGAATGGTGTAACATAACCACTTATAACTTGTAGCGTAAGTTATGAATTTCATTTTTAGGATGAAATCATTTGTTTCACTTTCTAAATGTTTATCCTTCACGTAAATTTCCTTGAAAATGATTATGGTATGCTTAAACATCCAACCATCATGAATATGTTACTCATAGACCACCATCACTTAGTTTCACAACAACATCTATTAGCATGCATACTACATCAATAGTACTTCATGAAAATAAGGAGGAATCCACCTCTCCATTTTCCATAATTTCCCTAAAATACTATTATTAGCATTTTCACATAATAATAATTTTCTATTACCAATCTATAAGGATGCTTTAATTCATTATCATCATAATTTAAACTTCTAATCAGTAGAATATCTCTAATTTAGATATGCAAATGATCTAATTTTATACCCAATCCTTGGTTTACTCAAAGTTATACTACCACACCATATGTCACTTATTACATTAGATGTTATCTAAATTATGATTAATTTTTGATGTAAATCATATTTCAAAACATCTATCGTAATCTATTGAGACTCACAATCCCTTTTTTGTATTAGATTTCAAGAACTCATTGAATATGCAATTTACCTATTAGAGAGGAATGATATTTTCTACTTACAAGAAAACCATTCTTATAGAATAGGCATTGATCCTTGGCTATACCATTATGAGATCATATAAAATTTTTAGAACATGAGGGGTAGTGTTGACTTACCATAGTCATTATTGTGTAAAACAAACAAGATTTTTTGAATAAGTATAGCATGGGTAAAAATCTATGATCGAGTCTTCTTAGAAAAAATTCATGTAAAATATACAATTCTCCATAGTTAAATCATACACACTGAGAAGTTCCATCCCAAAATTATTTTATTTAGGCCTACCCCAATCCTCTATTCATAGCTCTAATAGGTTGAGATCATGTCTCATTATGCTACCTTTTCTAATCCTTTAGAAGATGGATTTTACTCCTTTTTATCATGTAAACTTGGGGCACCATTCCTTATATCATTACTTTCACTCACTATAGGGTCTCAATAATGTGAGCATAGATTCAAAAATATATAATAATTCATGTATTTCTCATAAGACATCTTGTCTACATATATTTGATTACAATAAATTAAGCAAGCATCATGTACCATTTTAAATTTACACAATTCCTAATCAACTAGAGTTAGAAGGGTGATGAACTCATACTCAACATCCAAAATCTCCCAAAGTTTAACCCAATTATTTGATACTAAAATATCATGCCCATTTTCGTTTAACAAAATATAAGAATGACACATGATTACAATAAGTAACACATAAATGAATATAGATAGATACCAACATATAATGTAACCTCAACAAGAATCATGTAACTACCTAAAGGATCATATAGGTGTAAGCCATTAACTAAGAATCCCATAATCATGATTTGTTCTGCCAACACTCGTAAATCCTTTCCTAACTAGTACTAAATGTTTTATATACAATTTACATAGAGATAGATGTAAAATTTGGCCCATGCTATTGTTGATGTATTCAAGCTCCATATGGCCATTTCTATGGTTTCCCTAGCCATGCTAGATTCCCTTCAGACTCTTAAGGCCACTCTTGCCTCCTATCATTTCCTTAATGAATCTATGATACACTCCACTTGATGACCATTCAATCACTCCATGCCCTACCACTTTGTAAGGATTTAATGGCTTCTCTAGGTGTATAGAGTAGTGGGATTGTTTCATGTGAAATCATCTCACCACAAGCTTTGAGCCTAGTATAAACCTCCCTGGAATAGCGGGTCATCAAGATTGTCACATGGTAGTATATTACAAGCATACTTGCCTGAATGATTTATAAAATTCATGAACATCTTTAGGATAGTGGGTCACTAGGATGTTTTTATGTTATATCATCCCACTCTTTTATTATTCTCAAGGCACAACTCCCTATACAGTCATCTCTAGGATTGTAGGTCATGAGGATGATGACACATGGTAACATCCCACTATTCCACTATCACAAAGGCATCCATATAGAAGACCAAGAGGTTTTCACTCTAGGGTGAGTAGGATGATGATATGTGGCTCCTTATAAACCACAAATAAGAAGTAAAAAATTGAGGCAAAATGGGCCATAAAGGATCCTATCAACCAACTAAGGCAAGTGTCATGCAGAGAAAAAGTCAAGAAGCTAAGGACATGATACATAAAGTAAATTACCTAATATCTATGATGAAATCCAATAAGGAAGCTTGGGAAAAATGTTTAAGGAAATGCATAAATTTAGTTGACAAGTAAAATAACTAAGTTAAAGTCAACATGTAATTCAAAAAGTGGCTAAGGAAAAAGTCAAGATAAATGACTAAGACAATTAAGGCCAGACAAACAAAAGTCTGTGAAGAATAGTCTAGAAAGGCTATTAGCTTACACTTAAGGAAAACATAGTAACATCTAAGGCCAAACTATGTAATTGGTTTGTGACATGGTAAGCTTTAGTATAACTCAATATTAGGAAACAACACCAATATTCTCATTGGTTTAGTTAGTTAAATAGAATATTGATAGATAAATTAATAGATCTAAATCACCTTTTTGAGAACGTGAAACCTCTATTCATACCAATATACAAATTATAAGATTATTATAGAGGCTCATTCTAATTATATTACATTAATATTTCAGCTGAAGAATGTTGCTAACTATTTTTCCCCATTTTATACAAGAGGGTCTTGATGTAGGGAAAGTCTAAGGCTAGTAACTTGCTAAAGGCCAAAATTCAAAATTCTTCCCTAAAAATTTATTCACTACAATTTAATCAATACTCAAAATATAAATTCTAATTATGTATTTATTCATAATATCAAAAAATTAATCCTTTTTCTTCATATCTACTCATTTATGAATAAACTTAGTATGAACTATAATTTCCAATAGAATACTTGAGGAGGCACAAATCTTGTTTCTTAGGCTAATCATAAAAATATTTAAAACAAGCAAGGCATATTTATTTTATTTAAAGAGTCACAAAGGCCTAAGATATTTTTTAACAAATGACTCATCACTAAGGGTTTGAATATAAATGGACATAACCAGACATGACCGAATTTACCAAAAAGGTTTCAACACAAGACTACATAAGTCTTTAAGAACAACATGCATAACTATGCTATAAGTCACTAATAATTAACTTATTTAAACAAGATTGATTTTTATTCCAAATAAAAATCCCATAGATATTTTCCTAACCTGCACTCATTCTTATATACACTAAAATTTCATCATCTCTTCATATTCAGATTCAGAGGAGATGACCAATGTTAAAAACATCAACTAGATTCATAAAATCAACATCGCTTATCATAATATCCCAAAGCATAGCTAGACTATATCACCTGAATTTATATAAGACTCATCTTTCATATATATCTATATATCTCATTTAAGATAATATCTTCCCAAATAACTATAGATGTAATGAACAAATATTCATATGATAATGAATAGAATGAATTAAATACACTTATATATTGAATCAATTAACATAGACAAGTTTGAACATGGGTATACAACATCCACCAAGATTATATTTACAAGGATCCCTATTAATGAGGCCTATTAATCCTAAATACTAAGTATACTAAAATATATTTATCTCCAATAATAATTAGTATATTATGGTGGCAAAATACATAAGATAGTGGCTCACACACAACCCACAAACAATCATCAATACATAAATATAATAAGTTCAACTAAGAATAATTAATCATTGGCTCCTAGATAGATATATAAATCAATAAATAACAAGAAGAAAATAGATAAAGATAATCTCCTCTGTACTCCAAGTAAAACTTTGGTCAATATAAAGTGGTCTCACCTCCTAACCTTTTGCCATCATTAAGTGACTGCTCTAGGCACCCACAAGGAAGACTCCTAGATCCAAGCTTGTTCACATCATGGTGAAAGTTAAATAATTTCCAACATCAATGAATATGTCCTGGGGTTAAGGAGATAAATAATCACAAGGTGTCAAAAAAATGTCTCCAAGTTAAAATTTACCAACCTCAGTTCTATTTACGTAAACATAAAATCACAATAAGGCATACCTACGGGTAGTAAAAAATAGGCATACAACCAAAGAGATATAAATTATATAAGAATTTGTGAGAGTGATTAGGTAATCTAAAATCATTTTTTACATGAGAGTCCTAACCCTTCTTCTATCATAAATAATTTGACCTTTCTACACATTATAAGTCTTACATGATGAAAACATAATATTTGGGTAAGTAGGATACAATAGTAAAAACTATCATGGAGAAGTACCTTAAATATAGACTCTTACATAAGGGTACTAACACTATAGGGAGACTCAAGCACAACCATAGAGAAATAAATAAATAAAAGTAGGCAAAGTGGCCTTACTCTTATTGAATACAAAATTTATCAAGAATCACACAAACTTCATTTAGACATATAACATGATATTATAGTTGATAAGATACATACCCAATAATTTATAACCTTACATGGATCCTTTTCTAGGTTACAATTAGTTGAAACTCTCCCTATCTAGGATCTCTTCTTATTCTTCTTTCCCTTTTTAGGTTAGTCCCTAGATATTATTCAATGTTTAAGTGATGAGAACATAACCCTTTCCCAAGAGATACACATTCATTAAATAGGCATTCTCTACTTCTTACAACCTAATCAAATCATGACATGTGTCTTCTCTTCCCTTATATTGATCCCCACTCCTTATATCCAACACATACATTCTTAATGGTGATCTCTTTATCAGTCCATAATGGCACATGGTAGCTCTAGAAAAGTATTATAGTTGCTTCTAAGATAATCAACCTCCATATCCAATTCTCAAGGAAATAGAATTAAAAAATAAGTATACAATATTGTAATTAGGAAATCTATATGTTGGTCTAATTTACACTCATGCATTGAAGACACCTAACCATATGTGTTTTGACCAACCCAATAGTAATTACAAACCAATTAGACATGCCAATACTAAATAAGGGGTTGAATGGTATATAAGGTATTCAATTAGGATTAAACAAGGTTCAATAAAAGATTTGGGTTAGAGGTGGGATCACACATGATATGACAATCCTTGGCATAGTCCTTTTACCTTCAATGGTAATGAATTATTCCTACACACTTATTACACCCATGAAATACATTATCATAATAGTTGAAGCTTGTAATCATATCATGCTAAATCATTTTTTTATACCAAAGTAATGAATCAACCAATAAATTCACAAGGTCATGAAGTTATATACATGTATAACCTAATCCATGTATAACATACCAAGTAATTCCCAAGGTCATGAAGTGATATTCATGTATCACCTAATGCATGTATAATTTCACATGTAACATAAGGCAATAACTCAAGCATTACTTAGGTAATTCTTACCATTTTCATGATTCACTCACCTTGAAATTAATACCACCATGGAAGTATCATCATCAATTTTCATTATCACCTTATTTTCTCGTGAAGGGCCTTAAATTTTTTACCCCTTAAAAGGGCATTATCCTCGATGAAATATTTTTTTTGTTCCCCCATCAAGGTTTCTAAATATGTTTGTCTAATGGAACATCATCGTAAATTACTTGAATCCAATCACATTATTCATATATATTTATAACATCCCTTCATCGATCATTTTTAAGGGTCTTTAAGCACATATGAGGTTTTGACCGACATTAATATAGTCGTATGAGTCATAATTTGTTTTTTTAGCTTATTAAAACCCTAAACTATCAAGCTTTCAATACCAATTTTCTTACTGGATAAATAATGGTGTGACATAACCCCTTAGAACTTCCATCATAAATTATGAATTTCATTTTCAATTCACAAGCTTTTGTTCCACTTATTGAAGGCTTCTTATTCACATAAATTTCCTTGGTAAATATTATGGTATGGTTGAATAGCTAACCATCATGAATATGTTTCTCATATATGACCATCACTTAATTTCACAACATATATTAACATGCATACTAGAACAATAACACTTCATGAAAATAAGGAGGAATCCACCTCTCCATTTCCCATAATTCTCTTGCAAGACCATTATTGTAATTTTAGCATAACAATAATTTCTTATTACCAATCCATAAGGAAACTTTAATTCATGATCATCATAATTTGAACTTATAGATAGTATAATATATATAATTTAGATATGGAAATGATCTAATTTAAGACCAAAGCCTTGCTTTACTCAAAGTTATATTACCACACCATATGTCTCTAATTTCATTGGATTCTAGTTGAATTACAATTAATTTATGAGGTAAATCATACTTCAAAAAATCATTCCTAATCCATTGAGACTCACAATCCATTTTTTATATGAGAGTTAAATCACTCTTTGAATATGCAATTTCCTTATTGAAGAGGAATGATGGTTTTTACTTACAACAAAACCATCCTACTAGAATAGGAATCAATACTTAGCCATACCATTATGAGATCATATATATTTATTAGAACACAAGGGGTAGTTTTGAATTACCATAGCCATTATTGTCTAAAGCATAGGGGATTTTTTAACTAAGCAAAGCATGTGGAAAAATATTCCCATTAGATCCATTATTCTATAACAGAATACCAACATGGGACTACCTCCCATTTCAATATACCATGCCATTTATGGAATGTTTTAAGAAACCTACCACCATACCCTTCTATATCATTTTTATCTTAGGATATAGCCTACCAACCTAAGTACCATATATATCTCAATACATAGGAGGTTCTCCATAATAGATACCATAAATGCAAGTATTCAAAGGATCCATCGATTAAAATAAAGTAATCATAATTAAAATATTAATAGGCAAGTTCTCATAACATAACAATCATGCCACAAGATATGATTAACAAGAGGAAGTCTCACTTTATTGCTTCCTATCATTAGTCATGGGAATATCATAAACAAGAGGAAAATCTTCCATTATGCCCTACACAAGAGGCATTTGATACAATAACAAATTGATAAGAATTATGTGTTATTCAATTTATATGTATCAGTTAAGATTTTGATCCACCAACTAATAATGAATATGTTAATCAATATGTATCTGGCCCTCAAGACATCAATCCACTAGCCAATATATTTAATACGTAGATGAATCCTATCATTGTTAATGCATAGAGAAAAAGGATAGTTGATAAATAAGGGGCTCTCAGGTCAGGGGTCCCCCCACCAACACAATGCATAGAATGAAGAGAATATTCAATATTCAAGGGGATCTCAAGACATAAGTATCCATATCAATGAAATGTTTAGAGTAAAGAGAATAATTTATATGCAAGGGGATCTTAGGTCATAGGTCCCATCACTAATGTAATGGATTGAGTGAAGAGACACCTTAGTGCTCTTAAGACACCTCAGTGTCTAAGACCACCACATCTAGTGGGTGAAGAGGAAGGATGTGATTTCGAATCTATATGATAGACTCCCATCATGACACACTTAAATTTCATTTTAAAGATACTTATTCTCATTTATACTCACCTAAAGTGACACTTATCCACATACTAACACATGAAACCAACATAGGAAAGCATCACAATCACTTGAAGAAACATAGGTTGATCATGTAAGTCAAAAAGAAATAAAAGGATACCAAGTA
>JARHVA010007941.1:80000-92500 GCA_037957365.1 Torreya grandis | reverse complement strand
ATTAAGAGGATATGATCAATTCTAAAAAGGTAAACTAGATTTATAAAATCAACATATAATTTACTACTAAATATATATATTTTACTATTTTATGTTGTATAATATATATCTCCCTTATTTAATGGTTTTAATTTTTTGTGAGTATCTTAACTCATTTCAAACCAAAAATAAGTATATATTTTTTAATTAACCTCTTAATTCTCAAAAGACCCATACATTTACAATATTACCTTTAGAGTATTGTTTTTTTTTTCCATATATATATGGGTATTTAAATTTTAGATGTACATCTCCTTTACAATATTTTGATCAAACCCTCTCCTTTCTTTTAACACAACCCCAAAAATTAACCTAGGAATTCCAACACCAATATTTCTATGTGTACATGGAATATAATCACATTACATGAAATGAATTTACAATATCACATATCGATATATCTCTAACCTAAATAACCTATTGATCCATGGATAATTATGGTTGTTAGTTGATTAACTATTGTTTGATTAAGCTTTATTCCATATGTTGATTATGGGAAAGTTATATGTTACTTAATTTACATGATTGATTTAATCTAAGATAGCTATACTTTTATAATCTATACATTATTATCATGTTTTTTAGTTATACAATAGTATTTTATGGATATAATTATGTTTTGGGCTAACTACCTTCATTTTCATGAGGTGGATGCAAGATAGATCCATCCCTCCAGTATTATGGAGGAAGAGCATCATCAGAGAGGATGGTGTAGATGGAGACATTGAGGGGATGATAAAGAGAGAAATTAGAAACCTGCACACACACCACAATAGAATATCACATTTTGTAATAAATTATTTGAGTTAGATAGTTTTGGTATGCTTTGTTTTTTATTATGAATGTATTTTATGATATTTTGTGTTCTCAAATAATTTTATGTGATTATATGATTTCATTAATCTAGTTTTTATTTATGTTATTTGTTAGTTAATTTGATAAATCTATACCTATCAAGTTTAACATGATTTACCACTATATTGTACATAACTAGATATTTGTTTAACAATTCTTGTTTCGATTCTTTTTAGAAATAATAGATGTATGTTATTACTATATAAGTTAGTTTTTAAGTGACTATTTATGTTTATAAGGTTACTATTATCGATTTTAATAGTTATATACACTTTTAAAAGACATAATGAATTATAAGCTCTTTGTTAAGTATCAATGAATGATTTTGGCATGGTAAAATGAGATTTATATTTTGATTTAAGTATAGTTATTAGGAAATAAACATAAAGTTATGAAAGGTGTTATATATAATATCATCATGAAAGAATTATATAAACATTACTGTCTTTTTCATATCAATTGATAAAAGTGTATAGTTATTTATTTAAAAGTAGAGGTTTAAACTTATAGTTTGAGGTCGAATGCATAATGTTTGACTTATGGATGATCTGGTAATAATTATAGTAGTATTTTAAAGTCATATATGTATTACCCATGACAAATAGTCATTATTTTAATTGACTTGTTGATAGTCAACATTTCCTGGAATAATATTGATGGTGGACTTATCATTTAGTTAGTTTGCATAAGATACAAAAGTTGATGCTAGATTTAATTAACTCAAAAGGAACGCATATATTATTAATGATATATAATGATTATTTTCATAAGTCATTAGGATGTTTGGATATGATTAGGGTTTTTAATCTCTCATTAACTCTAGTTAATAATAGTTCTTAGCAAAAATCATGATATGATTTTGGTTGTTGGTTGCATGAGAAATGGTTGTGGATTATAGCTTATAGGGGGTTTTGTTGAGCTATTTTATCATGCATATTTTTCATCAATTTTGTCTATCAAGAATTTAGGAATAATTTATTGAAAGTAAGGTGATGGAAAATAATAATTAAAAAAAGGAAGAAGGATGTGCAGTTGTATACAACCTAAATTGGTCAAGCAACAACACATATCATGTCATTTAATAGTCCTTTCATAAGATGCTCTAACTAGAGGATATGATCCTTTTTTATATTATTCATGTCTTTATTTTATTCATTTTGTTCTTGTGCTATGCTTAAGTCACCTTTTTGCATATTTTCGATCATCTTGAGCCTTTAGAATAGCCATTCCACCTCAACCAGATCAAGTTTTTATGTCTTCTTTCCTTCCCCTTAGGTCTTAAGACTATATGATAGAATTTTTGGGGTTGGAATATATCATTAATTCCAATAGTGTCCATTTATAGTGCTCTTTTCTAGGACCATTTTGAGTTCTAATGGTTAGTTTCTTTCACTAATTGAGTATTGCCCCCTTTTTTTAGATTTTTCCTTAAGTTTTCCCATATTTACCAAATACAAATAAATATCCCAAATTAAAAATAAAGAGTATCATATATACATGACATCATGAGGAATTTTATATCTATCACTTATTACTTTGGCACATTAAACTTACTAAAAATTAGTCAATACTATAATTGAGCATTCTGTATCACACATAGACTTTCATGCTTGATCAAGGAAGGGCTTAAGTGAAAGTCATTATTTCATATATCATGCACATTGATTATGCATGTTCCCTAAGGGAGAAATAATTTGATCTAAGACCCTATCTTGAGGGTTAATGTAGGTAGCAATCAAGACAATAGGGGTTTATAGATCATGCAATCATTCTTCCCCTAACCTAGTTTTCCCCCTTTTAATTTTGATGCATTTATTGTTTACATGTTTGTAGAGGAATATAAGTTTTTGGATATTAAATTAGACCCATAATGACCTCTATTGACTTTTAGACTCTAAAATTTAGTACACAGGCTCACATTGACCTAGTGAACAAAACCTAGAAAAATCAAATCCTTAGGATAATAAGGGTAGAGGTGGACTATAACATTGGTACCACTTCAATCCACTTTCAGCACTCATGTCAAATCATATAATGAATACCAAATACAAATTCTAGATAGTGTCCAAATCCTACATCTTAATTTCTAGCTCTTGAATCATTTGTTTTAATCTAATTTTAGATAAGTTTATTTCTCTTCCTCATGAAATTTACTTGATAAAAATATATATTTTACCATATTAAACTATATTTTTCCCCTTACTCTAGACCCCTTATTACTTAGTAACTAAACACTAATTTTCACAAAAATAATAAAACATTTAGTGAACTTGACTTACTTTGAACAAATTTAAAACCCTAGGCACCCTTACAATTTTTTCTTCATATTTTGTGAATTTTTTTTTTCAAAATTCTAATTTTTGTATAAATTTTTATGCATTTATACCATTCAAAATTATTTTTAGAATTTAAAATTATTGCATCATTTTCAACAATTCTAAAACCTTAAAACAAAACTCTATATTTCCAAACTAGGTACTCAAACCCTAAGCCTCTTTCCTTGAAAATTTTAGAAAAACATTTTGGAATTTTTACAAATTTTTTACTTTATCAAAAATAGTTTCAAAATTTCAGTAATATTAGTTTTCTTGTGTAAAAATTTAAATCTATAATTTTTGTGTAAACTTTAATGCATTTATTATATTCAAAATTATTTTTATAATTTAAAATTATTTCTTAATTTTCAAAAAATTTAAAACCCTATCCCAAAACCCTAGATTTCCAAACTAGGTCCTTAAACCCCAAGTTTTCCTCCCTTACAATTTTTAGAAAAATACTTTGGAATTTTTTAAAATTGTTTGGATAGTCAAAAGTATTTTCAAATTTTCTATGTTCATAGTCATTTTTGGATTTATTTGCTTAATATCACTTTTTAATATTGTCTTTGGTGAAATAAATAAAATGGCCACTAAGGCACTTCTTCCCTGTCATCCGATAGATAAATTTTAAAAAAATTTCTTATAATTATCAAAATAAATGGACAAATTTACAAAATTGCACATTAGCTAAAAATGTGGAAAATGATTTCATTTACAACGAATATAATTACTATTATTGTAATGAGGAATATGATGATATAGATGATATTGATAGTGAAGTAAAATCATCTTCTTCTCTCAAACCTATCTCTTTCATTCCTTCTTATAAATAAAATAATTTTGATAAATGAGAAAGATACTTTTGACATCATTATCTTATGCACAATGCACAAAATGAACAAATTAGTCATGCACTTCTAAGTGAACCTCTTACAGGTGATAATTTGATTCCATCTGAACCTAATCTCTCTCTCTCTCTCTCTCTC
The DNA here is from genome assembly GCA_037957365.1 of Torreya grandis. Lineage (NCBI taxonomy): Eukaryota > Viridiplantae > Streptophyta > Pinopsida > Cupressales > Taxaceae > Torreya > Torreya grandis. The sequence continues at coordinate 88,302 of JARHVA010007941.1, read as the reverse complement.
TCTCTCTCCTCTCTCTCTCTCTCTCTCTCTCTCTCTCCTCTCTCTCTCTCTCTCTCTCTCTCTCTCTCTCTCTCTCTCTCTCTCTCTCTCTCTCTCTCTCTCTCTACTTCTATGTTCAAATTACAACAATATAAATGTAATAAAATCAAATTTCTAATGCATAGTTCAAATGATACATCTCATGTTCTTAACTTTACTTTGTTAAAAGAATGTCTAAATGAAAACTCATCTTCTCTTATCTCTCATATTGCACCTAAAAAAAATATGTACACTCCATCTATGGATAACATAGATGCACATGATATTCCAATTTCAAATGATACTTTATTGCATATTAGAAAAGAATTAAATTCTTCTCTTGCACCTCTCCCTAGTTGCACTGAAAGTGATAATGATTATGATAGTGAATGCAAATGAATATGAAAATGAGGGTGATTATGAAAAATATGGCAATGCTGATAATTCATGTAACAATGATGATTATTATGCACTTAGTGAATAAGAATATGCATCTCATGTTTCTAATTCTTCTATCACTCCTCTCAAACATAATGCACTTCCAAATGTTGTTTCTATTTCTATGCATGATTTTTTTTCAAATAATGCACATATTCATGTGAATAGTACATATTCTACTCAATTAGAATGTGATATACTAAAACATAAATATACCAATGAATCTCCCAAGCCACTCCTCACTAAAGTAGAACCTATTTCTCACTCTTCACCTAAAGAAAATGGTAGCCCACCTCCCTCTAATAAGGTCCAAGTTACCATTACTCCCAAGGTTCAAGTGAGCACAACCCCTCTTAATGATATAATTGCTAAATGTATAATTACCATGGGTAAAATTAACAACCAAATTTAATGATTAAATGAACCAGTTCAAGATGCTAATGTACCATCCTAGGAGATTATCTCTTTAATACATGTAGTTGGTGAATTACAACACCAAGTACATCTCCTTACCTTGGAAAACAAGGCATATAAGTCTTGGGTGGATGCCAATGATTTACATGGTAACCCTATTTTAAATACATTTATAAAATCTTCATTACCTAATCATTTCCATATGCCATCATTTCCTCACTTTGATGGAACTACATATCCATTCATACACCTTCAGGCCTTTCAAAAGGCTTTGTCATCTCATACAAGTCCTTTGATTATACTCAAGTTATTCTAGCAAACATTAGTGGGGGAAACATATAATTGGTTCTTTCATATCCTCCCATTGGTTCCTTGCACACATATCATGATTTGGAGGAGGCATTTCTCAGACATTATATAGCAAACATAGGTCCTCGTGTCACATATGAGAAACTTGCAAATTTACATCAAAATATTTTAGAGCTAATTAGTGATTATATCTTACAGTTCAAGAATCACATGTTAATATTGATATAAAAATTAGTATATTTAGAGATCTATCATATATTTTTTAAGGGGATTCACTAAACTCTCCTTGAGCATCTACTATATCAGACACAATCTTCTTTTAGTCACTTATGTTACACAATTTTAGCATTGGAAAAGAAATTGGGATTGATTGATGCAGATTTAGTTGATTAGATTACTCTAGATCTCATATCAGTATCTATAACACTAAGCATATAGTGTACACCATGTCCTAGATAAGATAGGAGATCACAACTAGAAAAGAAACCAATTAATAATAGTGAGTCAATCTTCAAAGTAAAACCTAAAGTATGCACTATAGACAACAACATCAAGGCACCGTTACAGTTTGATTCAAAGAAGGATAATACATCTATTATATTATTAACACTATTACATAGGAGGTTAATCACATTACCTTATACTTATTGATGAGATCTACATCTCCTACAAAAACAACCACATCATCCCTTTTTCAACTATCATCATATCAATGAACATAGAGATAATGATTGTTATGGAGCCATAGATTGCATTACTAGATGTGTTGAGAATGGCATCATATCATTCACATAGGGGTCATCAAGATCTCCTCTTCCATGGAACCATAGACCTCCTTCATCCATGGCATCATTCTAGGACATTCCTTTATAAGAATCATCAATCACTCATCATGAGAGAAATGTAGATTCTAGGATAGAGCCTCATATGATATCTCCCATTCCACCTATTCAAAAGGTTTAGAAACCCATACAATGAGATTAGCCTACATATAGCACTATAATCTAAATATTACATAGTAAAATGCCATATACATATCTAGCAGTGTCTTAAGTACCACAATAGAGTACTACTCATGAGAAATATTCTCTATGACTAAAATTTTTGGGTCCTATCTCATGTAGCAATCCGTTATGGCTAAGATTAAATGAATCCACATCATAGAGTACTACTCATGACAAATATATGCTATAGCCATATGTTCTGGGTCCTTTCTCATGTGTTAATCCACTATAATTGATATTAAATGAGCCCTCATCATAAATTTGAACTCTAATTCAATTTATGGCTCAGTCTACACATCACAACAAAGGCCACAAGGTATATGATTATGGATAGATGAGCCTTTTTCATAGCACATAGTTTCAATTGCATGACCAATAAAGTTACATTTTGAAAAATATCCACATCTAGCTACAGTTAGTATATAGTAGATACTATCAAATACATAAAATATCCCTACATAACGTGAGTAATATGGGAACTTATTTAGTTGTCCAATAAGATTTAGATAGTGATATAACATAGAGTGATACAACACACATTCATACCAACATCAGTTCATAGCTTTAGTTAGTATGAAAATGATGGAGCCTAAGGTATAACTAGCCTTTATATTCTTGAACCACTTTTGAGGAAGTAATATGCACATCATGTTATTTTACATCCCCACATACTAACAACTAACATTTATATTTCCAAATAACTATCCATAATGAACAAATAGCTTATCAAAAGTATAGATCTTACCAAATCCTATTTTACCAACATGAAACAAATGTAAATTATCCAAACAAAGTACCAACCTCAAACTAACTCAACATATCCAAACAATTTATCAACCTAAAACTAGCTCGATTTATCCCAACAACTTCCAAATTTCAAAACCAACAATTTTTTTCTCACATATAATTATAAACCAATTAATATTCTTTACTTGCATACTACTTGAAATAAAAAACCTAGCATCACACTTATCAAAATAATCAAATCCAATATTCCATGTACCTTGATACCAAAACATATAAAAACTTGAACATCAATACAAGATCAATAATATCTAATCAACCACTTACAATAAATATAACAATCTCATCCAAAATCCATAACATAGTATGTATGAATCAAAGTCAACTCAATATCCATATATATATAATGAAGTTTTCTAAATATATACATCATATCAAGATATAATCAGTCATGAATGGGTGTCATGCCCTCACTCTTAGTCTCACTCTCTCCTCTAGTACTAGTCCAATAGTTTAGCCTAACACTTCATGACCACACACCTCCTCAATCTATTGAATGCATCTTACGTAAGCTATCTCACTCTAGAATTAACCATACTCCTCATGTTAGTCTGGATGCTACCTCTATAAATTTTTGTACTCATCCATGATCCATTTACAAATCAATCCATAATCAGGCAGAGGCATCCTATCTCAACCCTCAACTCATCTCTCTCTCTCCTACTACCCTAAACCTATGTAGATATAGATATAACATCCCTATCAAAAAAAATGATCATAAATTCCAATTGTAACTATTACTCACTCAATTAAACCCTCCTCCATAGCATCATCAAGAACATGAGGTTGATCTTTCAAAGTGTAGATTCAATGATGGTCTCTCAAAACCCATTATTTCCACCTCTTACCCTAGCCTGTGCTTCATCCTGGCACCTTCCGCTCCACCTGCACACAAAAGTACAACACTACATTAGACATGCATTTTAAAAACAAGCTAAGACATGCACAAAACATGAAAAATAATTCAAATATAATCAATGTTCACCTCTCACATCATTTATATCATAGTAGGGTATTCATACTCATGGGAATCCTTCCATTAAAAGGATATAATGAAGCCCATCAATGCCTCATCTACCATGTGGTATATGCCTCTATGCATATAACATCACTTATATTAGGAATATATATATCCATATGTCATGCATATAAAGGTAATGGTGCTCACTCAACCTTAGTAGGTCTCCCATGAGCTCCTACCCTTATTGGTACGATGCACTCCTCACCCACACCCATGATATATGGGGCACATCTTATGCTAACCCAAATTATGTAATCATTCACTGATACTAAAAGTGCTTGTACACTCTAACCTATTGGTCATGTAAGAAATAAGTGACCCTCATATATCACAACTGCACTCCATCCTTAGGCCACCTAGGGAATCCTCTATAGGGCCTCCATATGATATCATGAGCCACCAGTCTATCTAAAATTTATCTAAAGTGATTACTATCCTAGGAGATTAGATATCCAAAATACTCATCCACTGCTCTCTAAATGTCTATGGAAGTGCCCACCTCTCCCTCAATAGTCTTATTTGTCACATGAAAACTATGTTCTCATAAGCCCAATAGTGTAATAAAGTAGCCACACTCACACCACCCCACTAAATGCCTCTTGAGTAAACCTATTAATATATTTATATAAGTGGGAAAATATAGTCCTACCCCATGATAACATCATGCCATACATCTCTACAATATGCATGATCCTCTGCATCTTATATGTAATTGACACCCCCACTCCCATCCATAAAAATAAATGAATCCAACAATATGACCAACCATTTACGTAGATACAAAATAATCAACTATATAATAAATGATAATAATACATCACTATCACTAACTCTCTTATGTATGCTTGAAGGTACAACAATAAGGTATAGGGATGCATGATCAATAACATATACACCTATGTCATCCTACAATGTCACCTACCATCCACTAATTACCAAATACAAAATCTGATACACATCCTTTAGAGTAGTGGTAATCTCTCCAATAAGATGATAAAAAGTACAAGTGTCTACATTCCACCTCTCACATTAGGTAGTAATCAAATACCTATACCATTGTATAGTTCCTAGGTCACACACATGACCCAACCCTACCCTATCCATCACAACTGTCTCATTAGTTGACAAAGGTAACAATCTTAGGGTATCCATCACCTACACTCTACAGAACTCCCTCATTCATACCTCACCATATAAAAACACCAAAAAATAGCATATATAGTAGTCAACCATGCCAAATCAACAACCAAGAAAAAAAATAGTTAAACTAATAAATATCTCAAAAATTTAGCCTCTAGGACAACAAAACTGGGTATAGGACAACAAGGTTGGACATGAGTGATGAAACCTAGAAAGTAGCACTAGATACTAGATAGTAGCACTATAGGAGGGATAAGAGTGTTAGAACCAATTAATAATTTCCTAGGCTACTTAAAACACCTCATAAACATCAACAATAGTCTTCTAAATAGATAAAAATCACATGTTTTAGCTACTTACTAGGGTAACCTCCCCACCAGCCTCCACCTAGGCTACTAATTGCTCAAAATATGTCATGGTAGGTACTCATCTCCTCAGCATATCTCCTACTCCATAGCTCCAACTATTAACCTGGTCAATGCATAAATAAATTGATAATCAATCTAATTCTCCTATATCAAACAACTTTCTCATTCAAATCAAAATACCATTTTCCCTATAACTTCAACCTCGTAGCTCCATTTTAAAAACCATTTTGTTCTATGAAATCATAAAAATGATACCTTCAATATCACATGAGCCTTACTCTATTACTACATCATCCACCTACTATGACACACACATATCTATACCACTTTTTTACCCAAACATACAACTTGTTCCTAACCAATCAAAGACTCATTCAACTCTCAAATAATTTAGCCTAACCAATAAATGACTCTTCAAATTTCAAGGTAACTCAGCCTAATCAATAAATTAACTTCTCAATCAATTCAAACTAGACCAACCTCAATTTTATCATTACACCATTAGTCATCACTTTTGGCTCAACCTCCTCTATCATATATCTCATCCCTCTCTCAAAAAGGGGCCATAATTCCTACTATTCTTATTCCTACACTTATCCATAAATTCTATCCACTCTCATAGATAGATACACCATGGTTTTTACACCTCTAGTATTTAAATTATTATATTCAACTCAGATCAATTGAAATATACAATGATTTAGACTACATGGGTCACTCAACATTACTTAGGACATTCAAAAGGAAACACACCTTTAGTTTATAGATACAGCATGAATCTTACACATCCAGTAGTTTGATTATCAGATTTAACTCAAATTGGTCAAGATATATTATGATTTAGACTACATGGGTCACTCAACATTACTTAGGACATTTAGAGGGACATATCTCTAGTTTATAGATACATAGATTAGTCAGATATATAGTGATTTAGATTATATGGATTCATAATGACTTTGATACAAATTAAGAGTAGATACTTGATTTGGGGGCATGTACATACTACACATCTCACACATACAGCTTCATACAACATGACATAGTTACAGGATTAGATAGCAGATTATAGGCATATTGTATAATATATTATTTTGATTTCCAATGTTTACACATGGGACATGGCATGATATCTCATATCAAATGTGGTTACAAATATTTATAGACTATACATATGAATCACTCACATACCAAATTTGGGAACATGGCATAGATGTTCATGTTCTTCATCATCTAGGATTATACAGATTAGAATGGCAAGGCATGCCATTCTCTTTTTGCACATTTATCAAAGTTTTAGATTATATCCAATTGTACCTAGGCTGGACCATATGATCATCTATAGTGGTTGGTACATAACATTACCTAGACCTAGACTACACAAGTTTGTGTAAGATAGAGGATAGACATTGGTTTTGGGCCTTCAATCATTTCAAAGTTCTAGTTTAAATATTTAGAGTAGGGTCATGAAATATTTTTATCTTCATACTATACATATTCTTTACATTGGATATTACATGAGTTTATGTGGGACATATGATAGACATTAGTTTTGGGCCTCTAAGCATTTCTCATTTCTAGTTAGATTCAGCATAGGGGGCAAGCATTACCCTCCTTCTCCATGTTATATAGAATCCACTTTCAGATTTAGTATAGGGGGAATCCATTTCAAGCATTCCTTCTTTATCTAGGCATTATTCATCTCTCCATCCAATTCCCTAGCTAGGAAGTGAGTTGGATCCTTTTTTACCACACTTATCTCCATGTAAGTAGGTTCAAGTACACATTTTATTTTCTTTCTTTTCATCTAGTAATTTATTTCATTACATCACTAGAATATAATGGGGGTAAATATATAAACCTAAAATTGTTCAATAAACCACACATATCATGTCATTTCATAGTACTTTCATAGGATGCTCCAAATCAAGAATATGAGCCTTGTTCACATTAGCCATGTCATTGTTTTATTCATTTTGGTCTTGTTTTATGATTAAGTCACCTTTTTACCTATCTCTAGTCATATAAAGCCTTTAAAATAGTACTTCCACCTCAGCTAGGTTAGGCTTTCTATCCTCTTTCCATCACCCTAGGTCTCAGGACTATAGGATAGAAGCGTGGACTATAATGCCAATGCCACTAGTGTCCATTTTTAGTGCTCTTGTCTAGGGACATTTTGAGTTCTAATGATCAATTTATTTCAATAGTTGAGTCTTACCCCTATTTTTAGCTTCATCTTTAAGTTTTCTCATGTCAGCCAAATACAAATAAATATCCTAAATTTAAAATAAAGAGTCTCTAATGTAAAGGACTTCACAAGGCATTTTATATCTAGCACTTACTATTTTGTCACATTAAACATAATAAAAATCAATCAATAGTATAACTCGGCATTCCACATCACACATAGAATTACATGCTTAATCAAGGGAGGGCCTAGGTAAAATTCATTCTTACATCTATCGTGTGCATTGATTATGCACATTCCCTAAGGGAAAACTACATTTGATCTGAGACCCTAGTTTGAGGGTTAATGTAGGCAACAATTAGGACAATATGAGTTATAGATAATGTGATCATTCTTCCCCTAAACTAGTTTTTACCCCTTTTATTTTTGATGTGTTTGTTGTTTATATGTGTATAGATGAATATAAGGTTTTGGAGATTAAATCAGACCCACAATGAGCTCTAAAATTAAGTACATAAGATCACAATGATCTAGTGAAGAAAACCCAAAAAAATCAGATCCTCAAGATAATAATGATAGAGGTAGATTATAGTGCTCG
>JARHVA010007941.1:42500-75000 GCA_037957365.1 Torreya grandis | reverse complement strand
CACTCTAGCTATTATTATCTTGAGGAAAATGTTTTCAAGTGTAGATCCTCTTAGTCCTTCTACCTTGAGGATTTCTATTCCCCCTCAGGTTGGTTAAAACCTCAAGACCACAATCGCTACTCTCAATTATGCCAAGGTAACTAGAATTACTCCTTCATTGGTGGAAATTTTAGCTTAAATAACATTTTCATCTCCTATTGTCCCTTATTCATCTCTTAAGGAATTACAAGGAGACACTTAGACAAACTCACCCTACACCATATCGTTTGAAGCCTTATTGCTCGACAAGCATCTAATTCTTCAAGAACTTACACCTGCTCATGATATTCTAACATTGATTAAATGTTTAAAGGATCCTAAGCCCTTTTACCCTTCTAAAGTTTAATTCTCCTTTGTAAAAAAAAGATAAAGTTTTAAAATAATCAAGGAAATGGCTGAGGAACACTGAATGAAAGTCCAACCAAAAAAAAGGTATGAAAAAGGTTAAAGTTGGTGAAGAACCAAAATATTTAGTTATACCATCTAATCAAGACACTAGAAGATAGGAAACATATAATTAGGTATCAAAAGGTACAGAGATGACCCTTAGACATTTTAAAATAAATAATAAATGAAAATCATCTCCTTAAACATAAGGTGCTTGAATAACCTTGAGAAATAGAGGTTGGATAGAAACTTGGTCTTTAATCATAAACTTGATATTTTTATTTCTTAATAAACAAAAATGTTAGTTGAAAGACTTTTTAAGAATGAATATAATATATGAGATAAAGATTTGTGTAGTAGCAGTAGCTCCTGAGGCACCTCTAGATGTTTATAAATCTTTTGGGATCCTTTTGTCATGGAAGGAAATGCCCTCTTAGAAACTGACTCACATCACAATTTTTTTCAAAGAAATTAACACTAAAAAGAATTGTGTTCTTACTAATATGTATGATCCTAATTCTAGGAATGATAGGAGAAAGTTATGGCAAGATCTAATTGATATTAGAAAACTATTTAAATATCAAAGTTGGACAGTGGTAGGGGATTTCAAATCTCCTTTATCTTTGAGGTAAAATAAAGGGGGAACCTATTCCCTTAATTATAGTATGTTAGATTTTAGTGAATTTATTATATAAGCTAAACTAATAGATGTTGACTTAAAAGGAAACCCTTTCATTAAGTCAAATAAGAGACTAGGTGATAATCTCATTCAAGTTAAACTCGATAGGTTTTTAATCTTTTTGAAATGGAATTTAGATTCTATCAACTCCCTCTTTTCTCTTCCTAAGATCAGGTCAGATCACAACACATTAGTGTTTTCTAGTGAAAATATGACCAAAGAAAAAAGTACCCCTTTAAAATCTGAGAAAATATGGCTCTGCAACCTAACCCTGGAGGATTCTTTGAAATAATGGTGGAAGTTCCTAGATCAAGGTTCTTATATGTTCATTCTTTCTAAGAAACTCAGACACGTTAAGTTTGAATGCAAGATTTAGAACAAGGAAGTTTTTGGGAACATTTTATTCCAAAAATTATATATTAAGGAGGAGCTAAGAAAAATTGAAGAGTAAATCAATATTTATGTTTCTAGCCCCTCCATACATTCAAAATAAAAGGAGTTTCTTAGTATTTACCACAACCTAAAAGCTAAGGAAGACTTAACTCAAGGAGGGAGATAAGAACACTATGCACTTCCATTTCTCAACTTCCTAGAATCATCAACATAATTTCATTACATAAATTAAGGGAGAATATGGTAATTGGCATAAGGAAGAAAAATACATCGACCCACAAATAGTTAACTTCTATAAAAATCTCCTAGCTTATGTCCCTTATCCAAACATTTAATTAGAAGAACATTTAGTTAATCTCATTCAAGGAGCCATTTCCCAATAATATAACACATCAATTCTTTATCCTCCCTCAAATGAAGAAATCAGATCTATTGTCTTCTCTTTATAAGGGGATAAATCCCCTAGCCTTAGTGGTTTCTCTTTATTCTTTTTTAGGTTTTTTGGGATATAATCCAAAATGAAGTTTGCTTGGATATAAATAAATTTTTCAAATCCAAAACTATGATACAATATTTAAATAATAATTTTTTATTTATCATTCCTACGAAGCAAGGGGCTCACCAATTGAATGATTTCAGGCCATTAAGTCTTTTCTCTACTTTTTACAAAATTTGCCGAAAAGGTCTATCCCTAATAGTTAAAATTTTGTTTGAAAAATTGATTGTGGAACAATATGGAGATTTTGTGTTTGGTAGAAAAATTTTTTATGGCATCATCATTTCTCATGATACTATTCATTCAATGGCTAATTCATCCTGAAAAGGTATGTTCCTCAAATTGGATATGAATTAAGCTTATGATAGAGTTTCATGGAAATTTTTGGATAGAATCCTCCTTAAGTTTAGGTTTAATCAAATCATCAAAAACTCAATATCTTCCTTCATATCCACCCCCATGTATTCATTAATCATCAATGGGGTTCCCATGGTTTTTTTCCTCACAAGAAGAGGTCTTAAACAAGGACATACTCTATCTCCCTATTTATTTATCATTATGGCTAAAAATTTGAGTAGGATAATTCATATGATTAGATATTCTAGGGTAATCAAGGGAATCATAGTGACTTCAAACACCCTACTAGTTACCCATTAGAAATTTGTTGATGAAACTCTGATGATGGGATAAGCTTTGGCTTTTGAAGCCAAATTCTTTAAGAAAATCCTTGAAATCTATGAGATTATTTCTGGACAAAGTGTCAACTTCATCAAAATTTCCTTATTTTTCATCGACACTATACCCTCCCTACAATAAAATATCTCAAGGATAATTGGTTATGCTATTAATAATATCCCCTCTTCATATTTTGGCATTCCTCTTTTAGATGGAATTATGAAAACAAAATTTGAGAATCCTCTCATTGACAAGATTGAAAGGAAGTTATCTACATGGAAATGGAATTTATTGTCTCAACATGGAAAATTGTAACATCTAAATATTTCACTAAAAGGTATACCTATTTATTTCATGTCTTTATTTTTTATTCTAGTTAAAGAGGCAGATCAAATTAAACAAATTCAAAAGAACTTATTGTGGAGGGGAAAAGAGGATAGATTCAAATTTCATCTTATCTCCTAGAACAAAGCATACCTCCCTTATTCTAAAGGATGATTGGGATGTAGCAAGGTGATACTTATAAATCAAGCTCTCTTAACAAATCAAGGATGGATGGTAATCAATGAATACAATGATTGGAATAGGATTATCAAGGTCAAATACTTAAATTATGGGCAGGGTGCTTGATTTTTGGCTGAATATGGCCCTGACAATGGTTTAAATTTCTGTAAAGCATTGAGAGCTAGAAAGGATATTCTTAGAAAAGGGATAAAATAGGATATTGGTAGAGGTAACAAAGTGGATTTTTGGTACGACCTTTGGATCAAATCCCTACTAGTTTACTCACCTCAAGTGGTATAGTTATTCATTTATTTCAAAGATACCATCAAATAGAAAGTATGTGACTATTGGAATGAAATTGATGGTAGAAAAAGGTGGAAACTACTGCATAAAGAAGGCCCAAATTATCACCAAGATATTTTATTACAAGAAATAAATATCACACTACAGAACATTCACATTAGTATTTTCCCAAAACAAGATGTTCTCATTTGGAAAGATGATCCTAGTAGATTGTATTTAGTCAAATTTGGATATATTTCCCTATAGGAATAGGATGAAATTAAAGATAATTTGAATGTTTATGGATAAATAATCTCATCCCAATTACTAATTTATTCTTCTAATTAGTAGCTCAAAAGAAGATTCTAATGGTGGATGATCTTATGATAAGGGGAATTCCAATTCCTAATAGATGTGTGCTCTATAAATAAGAGGCCAAATCTATAGAGAATATTTTCTATCATGTTCCTTTGCCTCCTTCATATTTTAGCCTTTCTCCAACCTTTCCAACTACTCATGGGTAACACTTAGTACTATTAAGGATCTGATCTATTAATGGAAGCCCATTTGGGATTACCTATCACTAAAATTTTGGTGGAATCTGGACCTTCCCCATATATTTTGAAGCATTTGGATTTTAATAAATTTGATAATATTTGACAACCTAAAACCTAGCCATTCATCCATTTTCAAGAAAATAATCACTTTTGTTAAAGAAAATTATATTTCCTATGCTTTGTCCTTTGATGGTCCTTCTTTTCCTCACTTGTCCTAGATTCCCCACTAGCTTAATCTTGAAATCCTTACTAAACCTGAAAAATAGTGTATTGATAAATCTAAGGTCAAGTTTATTCTTCCTCTTCACCATTGGTGCAAGTTGAATCTTGATAGGGCTGATGAAGGAAATTTGGGCCTACAAGCAGTGGGAGGTGTTATCCAAGATTCCTACAAAAATCTTAGGGTAGCATATGTGAGACCTCTTAGGATCTAAATGAACCATGTTTTTAAATCCCAAGATACTTTATGGGGAATTGGTCTCATAGTTAATCTTGACATCGAGTGTTTATAGGTGGAGGGAGATTCCATGAATATCATCATCTACTTAAAAGGATTAAATAAAGCTTAATAGAACATAACTAGGATCATAGATGATGGAAAAAAATGTTTTCCCACTTCAATGGAGTAACCATTTCCCATGTGTATAGAGAGGGTAAAAAATATGCCAACAAAATAGATAACCTAAGGGTCTATAGTAGCTCCCTTACACATTGGCAAGGTGATGAGGTATTCCCTAATGATGTCATCCCCTTGATTGAGATTGATAAACATCACTCCATAGAGTAATATGATGATCCTATTAATGATTCAACACAATCAACATAAGAGAAGGGATGTTCACATGTGTAAAGACATCATGCCCCTTTCAAGACTTAAGGCTTTGCATGGATGGATTAATTTCAAACCAAGCAACAATATTTTATATGTCTCTATTTTCAAAATCATCAACACTTTCATTCCTAAGGATTTTATCCATGAAAATTATAGTAGAAACACATAGGCTAAAATAAGAGATGAACATGATCATGTTGAACCTATTTCCTATGCAGATGTGAAGGAGGATGAATATGTGTGAAAGAAGATGATCAAATGGGGGTTGGAGACCTATATTGAAAGTTTGGTTGTCATGACATAATGTTGTCTAGATATTTTTATCATGATTGGATTTATAGGGAAGTCCACATGCATAGGTTAAATATTTTGATCACTAAGGTGGTCATAGGGGATATTACTAGTATGGAATGATAAGGAGTTAAGGCATTCAAAGAAAAGAAAAGGAAAGAAGAGATATTCAACATCTTCTACAACAAAGAGAAAAATTAACCAAAAGTTTTGAGCTAGAAAGGGTTCATGAGGGTAGATTTGCCTAGAAATTAACTAGACATGTGTTTGTAGATAATGACATATATCATGTTAGAAGGGAATCACATGGTAATTTTCTCACATCATTTCATTTTGGTTAACCATTTTATGGGTTATAATATCAATTCACCCTTTTTTCCTTAAATCTATGGAATCCTTGATCATAAATTTTAAGAGCAATCCCTCAATGGACATTATCCATGAAGGGCTCATTCTACTTCTAGTAAAGAAAGGAGAACCCCTTTGGTTAAAGGTAGTGATGGAGGAAATCAACATCACCAATGAACATGAAGACTTAGGTAGGGATGATGATATTTTCATGGAGTCTAAGTCTAAGAAAGTAAGGGACCTGAATGAATATGTAGGAGAGGATTTTATGTATGTGGAGACTAATTTGAGAGGTAATCATATGGGGAATTCCAAAATTAGGACCCCATTAGTTATTAGGGGTTAGGATTTCTTAAAATTCAAGATGAAATAATACATTGAGTAGTCTATTGAAAAAATACATACCAAAGTGATAATTTATAAACTACTATGCACAAAAATATCAGATGAGTTTTAACAATTGAAATGTCTTTTGGCTCAAGGTACCCCTAATCTAGGCAATGACAAGGAGGAAGTTGGAATGACTGAGTTCACTTCCCTTGTTTTTATAACCACTCACAAGGGCAACAATAAGGAAAATATAAAGGATAGCAAGTAGGGAAAGGAGGATTCAATCCCACTAGAACAAAGTGTAAGAGGTTGGATAAGGAGAACAAGTAGGGAATTTGGAATCAAAAAAAAGGAAAGAGCAACCAAAATGATAATATAAAGACCAAGAAATTTGTCTATTACTCTGAGTCCAAGTAGATGGACTAGTCAGTTAGTGGCATAGGTCTCTTTTAGTTTTTTACTAACTTTTGCTATCTTTTACAGTAAAGTTTCTAGTCAGATACTAAGTTTTATCTCATTATATTTTGCTGATATATCCTACATATATTTCACTTTTATTTTGTATGGGTATGAGACCCATCAACTAATTTATTCACCTATCAAATAAAAAATAATTACAAGATTTTGATATTTATGTGCAATGTGAACAAATAAATAAACTAGTGTTTTAAATGTTTGTTTCAGGGATGAAATAACATTATAAGATACTTTGTGAATAGGGTAATTAACATTGTAGATATGATCATCATCTATATTGTAGGTTATATTAAGGACCATTTCTAACTATATTTATTATACATTAATAAACTAGATTATATTGGATTCATTACGTCATATTTGATGGACTAAATGTGTGTATTTAATATTTCTATATTTAGCATATTTCAATAAGCTCAAAGGAAATATTTTGAATGAATCTATTAGTTTGTATATTGTATATTTTAACCAAATCTAGCATTTATGACACTAAATAAGTAGTGGATAGATTCCATTTGCTTAATTAGCACCATCAATGTAAGATGAGGCATAAATTGATTGAGTGGTGTCTATAAAATTAACTGATCTTAGAGATCAATAACTATTGAAAATTTTGAAAAAATTAATGTTTATAGTTAGACATTTTCATTTCATATGTTGAAAAAAAATTTCATATTTGTGTAATATCATGTTAGAATGGATTTATTTATATTACACATTATGTATTAGATATCTACAACACATGGATTTTAGTTTGTTACTCTGGATTCCCATACCATCATTATCTACCCATACATGAAGGGAGGTACATTTCCTTGATGGGAGATAGTGTGGGGGATCTATGGTCCATTGTTGGTGTGGAAAGGCACTCAGATGATGCTCTCCCTCTTTGGTGGAGATACTACACTTGAGATTATAGATTGATACTTGAGTCATGGAGATGCATGCTTTATGAATATTTTGACATGTATTATTATTTGAGATATTATTTATTAATAAAAAGTATAATATTTATTCAATGTACTTATATAGTAGTGGTTTTAATGTTGTATTATTTTTAGCTAAAAATTTACTATTATTTTAATGATTTAGATGTATTTATTATTTATTCAGCATTATTCATGATTTTTTTACATCTATTCATGGTGATCATTAGCTAATTATATTAGTTATAAACATTTTGGTTAACTATATTAATTTAATTAGTTAAATATCACTAATTGTATTTATCATGGTGAAATATATGAGATGAGTATGTGTAATTTATTTTTAAAAACTTACTACATTCTGATAAAACCTAGTGGGATTGTTAAATTATATTATTAGAAATAAGGCTTAAATTCATGGACTTAATGTGTTTTCTAACACCAACTTATTATCATATTAATAAAGAATAAAAATGGTGTGTGATAGACTAGGAGGTGATGGTACTCAGAATACCAATCAACCTTTTGATCCAAATTAGTTCACCTTTGAGAAAGCTATGAAGTTAGATCAAATCCTCACAACCATACAAGAGTCTAGGGACTAAATTATGACCCTAAAATAGGAAGTGCATGTCCATGAAGAGGAGAATGCTCAAGAATAACATGAAGAGAATCATACTAATAATTAACATCCTCAAGAGAAGAGGCATGATGAAGTACCATATAATGTGAGATCTGAAGTGGCTACAAAGTTGGGAGAGGATATGAAAAATGTAAATCCACCCAAGTTTGATGGAACTATACTAGGAGATGGAGATGAAGCATGGATAATAGAAATTGAAAAATATTTTGAGATTTAAATTTATTTTGAAGTCATGAAAGTAATATAGGGAGCTTATCAACTTGATGGTGAAGCATAAACTTGGTGCGTAAACAAGAAGATTGATAAACCTCAAATTAACCACCATAATGTGGGAACATCTTGTGACATTATTTAGGTCATGATGGTTTCCATATCTATACTTTGCCCAAATGCTTACAAATTTTTAGAATATTAAGTAATGGGACTTATTGATGAATGAATCTGGGAGAAATTCACCAAGATATTTTAGTATATACCTTAGTATTTGGAAAATGATAGGTTCTGAATTAAGAAATTCATCATGGGAATAAATTCCAAATTGGTTGTGAAGTAGATGTTCATGGTCCATCTATTATGGAATAAGTTTTTGAGAAGGTAGTCAAGTAGGAACTCAAATTTAAATATCTTTCCCAAGTTAGAGATAAGTTCAAAAATAAGTTTAGAAGTTCTAAACCAATTTTTAAAAAATTACTGGAAGCAAAGGAGTGGAGACTCTAAGATTTAGTTCAATAATCAGAATTCCAAGTTTAAGCATGGTTTAGAGAACATGAAACATGGTAATGGTTTTAAGGGAAACCAATTATCTAATAATAAAGGAACAATTGGAGGTTTATTAAAATGTGAAGGTGACCATTATGATTCATCCAAGAAACAATTCAAGTGACAATTTATGTAATGGTTCTACCCTAATTGATGGCAAAATTTTAAAGAGCCATAAATTTTTCACCATAGCTATAATCTCATCATGTTCTCCTCATTATTATCTTTATAATGGTTAAAATAGGGAGTCAATCATAGCTATGGTAACAAAATAGGGGTTTTAGATATCAATAACATAAATTCTAGCAACATATTCACGCAATTCTTGATAATCATTAGGCTAAGTATCAAGCTTCACCCATATAACTATAACGTATTTTGTTCAATCATACAATTTATATTTTGATTAAAATAGGATATATAAAATTCATTTCTACTAAAATTCTTATTAAATTATCTAAAAAATCTAGAGTTATGGAGAATGCATGGTCAGTATATTATGAGAATGAGTCTAAGTTTAAAGTTGACAAGTGTTTAGTGAAAGTAGAGATTAGGTTCCCTAAATTCATTATAGTAGTGGATATTTTTAATGTATTTTTAGGGTTATATGATGTGATCCTAGTAGTCAATTGGATTTCAAATCATAAATCCAAGTTTAATGTTATCTAGAAAAGGTGGAGTGTCAAGATGATTTTGGAAATCAGACACAACTTCAAAGTGATAAAAAGGAGTTGAAACTAAGTCAATGTTTTACAATTCAACTCAAGAAAGAAAAAATGAAGAGATTATAATATTTTATCATTAATACAAATGATATGGAGGAGTCTAAGGAACCATCCATTAAATATTATCCTTTTTTAAGAAACTTTCATGACGTGTTTCTAAAATAATTACTAGGATTACCACCCAAGCATGAGTTTGATTTGTCAATTAATATCATACATAGATTGAAACTAAAGTATAAGGAATTAAAAATAATGACAACCACTAAATTGGTTGAGTTAAAGGAAAAAATTTAGGATTTGGTGTCAAAAGTTCTAATTTGACCAAGTATGTCATCTTAGAGTGGACCAATTGTGTTAGTCAATAAGAAGGATGACAGTATTCACCTATTTATAAATTACTAGATGTTAAACAAATAAATGATTAAGAATACATATCCATTACCATGTATTGATTATCTATTTAATCAAATGCAAGGGAAAAAATTCTTTTATAATATTGATATGAGATTAGGGTATCATCAAATGAGAATATAGGATGATGATATTCCAAAAATAGTGTTTAAAACTCAATATGGGAACTATGAGTTTATAGTGTTACCATTTGGATTGAAAAATAGTCTAAAAAAATTTATGAATCTTATAAACAATGTGTTTAGATACTACCTAGATCATTTGGTTTAGTCTTTCTAGATCACATACTCATATATTCCAAGGATGAGGAAGAGAACATACAACATCAATAATTGGTTTTGTAGTATTTTTTGAAAGCACATGTTATATGGCAAGTTATTAAAGTGTGTATTTTTCCAAAATTAAGTAAAATAGCTAAGACATATTATCTCTATAGATGGTATTTCTATGGATCCAACAAACATAAAATCCATAATGTAGTGGATAACACCAAATAATGTGCATGAGGTAAGGAGTTTCATGGGATTAGATGGCTATTATAGGAAATTTGTTTCAAATTTATCTAAGATAGATAATCTAATTACCTTTCTTCAGTACAATAATCAGAGTTTTTCTTGGGCATACAGGTGTGAGATAGCCTTTTAGGAACTAAAAATGAGGCTTACTTCAACATCAGTGATAAGAGTTCCTAATTATAATGGTAAATTCTTAGTGATCATCAATGCATTTAAGGATGGAATTGGAATATTTATTATTAAATATTATTCAGTGGTAGCCTATGAGTCTAAGAAACTAAAGCAATAGGAAACTAAAGTCTAGGAAACAATTATGCATGCTTTACACTTTTGGAGGCATTATTTGTTGGGAAAACTATTTGAGTTCAAGACTGATAACTTGGGACTCAAGTACATTTTCACCCAAATGAACTTGATTGTTAATAAAATATGATGGTTATAATTCCTATCTAATTATTATTTTTATATTAATTATATCAAAGGTAAGGAAAATAGAGTAGTGTATGCTCTAAACTATAGGAGGTCCATCGTATTCATGGCTACTATTAGGAATAATTTTTGAGATCAGGTAATCAAATTTTCAACAAGAGATGAATTATATGAATAGATCAAGAAAGTATTATTTGAGAATGCTCAAAATCCTAGGTATAAGGGATTTAAGATAGAGAGTGATGATTTTTTTTGGCACAATGATAGGACGTATGTGCCTAATAGATAGAATATAATGGTCATAGTGCTAAAGGAATTACACAATGCCCCATATTAAAGGGATAAATGAGTAACCAAGATCATGGATAAGATCAAACCACTCTATTTGAGAGAAAGAATCAAGAAAAATGTGATGGATTTTGTGTCTCATTGTTTGTAATGTCAGTGTGTGAAACTTGAACATGTGCATCTAGATAGATTGCTATATGCACATGATATACCAGAGTGGAAGTTGAAGGTGATTAACATAGACTTCATCTAAGGGTTTTTGTTATCATGTAAATAACATGATATGATATTGGTTATTGTTGATAAACTAACCAAGGTAACCCATTTCATACTAAGAAATTTGATAGATGATGAAACTATGATTATAAGAATATTCATGAAAGAGGTGTATCAAATTCATGGTTTTCTAGAGAATATCATTTAAATGGAGATTCAGGGATGACTTATAGGTTTCATTTAATCTAAATTCATCTCTCGATACATAGTTAAATTTTAACACTAATTATCACCTACAAACTAATGGATAGATAGAGAAAGTTAACTAGGTTTTAGAGTATCTCCTTCATATGTATTGCATGGAAAAGAAATATAAGTGGGAGGAGTACCTTCCATTGGTTGAGTTTTTGTACAACAATTCATACTAATTAGCATTAAAGATGGATCCATTTGAGGAATTTTATAGAAGGAGGTGTAGACCACCAATCAGTTGGTAAATTTTAAAAGATAGGGTACTATTTAGACCTAAGATGCTTTCACAAATGGAAGATCAAGTTAGGAAAATTAGGAAAATTTTGGATGATGCCAATGATAGATAGAAAAGTTATGCTATTTTGAAGAGAATAGTAAGGTAGTTTTTTTCAGGTGGTAAAGTGCTTCTATAGGTTAATAATAAAAAAAGTTTGACTAAATTTAGGAAGTTAGAAAAACTCTAAGTGAGATATGTGACAACCTTCAAGGTTTTGGAAGTGGTTAATCTTATAGTATATAGTCTTGATTTTCCACCATATCTATCTCTTTGGAATAATGTCTTTCATGTGTCATATATTAAAAATTATGTTGTCAATCCTTAATATGTGTTGGATTGGAATAATTTTCAAGTTTTGGATCGCAATGTGGTCATGTTAGAACCAATTAAAACAACTAACACTCTCAAACTCATTTTACATAATAGATAAGTGTCATAGTGTAAGGTTTAGTGGGACTAATATTCTGAAGATAATATAACTTGGGAGGACTATGATGAGTTTTATAGGCTATTTCCATATTTGTTTTATTGATTGATTACTAAATATTTTATTATTTTTGTTGAATAATGTTTTAAAATCATAACTTGTGTTTAAATTAATGTCATTAGGATGATGACCATGCTGGATTATTCTATGATCTAGAAGTATTTTATTTTTAGTTAGTTTTATTTAGTTTATAATAAATGAGTTGGTTCATGGGATTTGTATTTTTTTTTCCTCATAACCACCTATGAAATTTTTATATGCATTCATGCCACTTTTTAAGTTTATCTTAGAATAATACAATCTAATTTTTTTGTGGAAAACCTTTGTTCATGATGTAATTTATGAATATTTCTATATTACCCCTAGGTGATTAGTGGTATCAGAGGCACATCATGGAGAATTAGAGGAGAGAGAAGGTTGATAAAATTCAAAAACAATATACTATGAATTATGGTAGAATGGAAGACTCATATAAAATTCATTAACATAAATAGAAGTTTAGCTAAATATTATGTGTATGGGGATGGCTGGGAAATCATAAATAAGAGGTAAAAATTTTCTCTATGGATTTATTTTATAGACATAGTGCTCAAGAAAAAGCAATCAAACATATGACAAGAAGATACATTGACCACATTTAGAAATTATCGAGATAAATTAGGAGAATACATTACAATGGGAGTTTATTAGAAAGGTCTACTTTTAATATTTTCCTTCATTTGGCTAGTGGCTCTTTTCATTTGACTAGTGGCTCTTTTCTTTAATTATTGAAATAATTTTTGATTAGTACCATGATGTACAATGTGCTAGCTTGAAAATGTATCAAATATTAAATGATGACTTCAAATTTATAGCTCTAGATCTTAATCTTTTCTACACCTTTTAGATCAAGAGGGAGTTAGTTCAATTATTTTATGAACCAAACATATTTTTTATTTAGTTTTATTTAGTTTATAATAAATGAGTTGGTTCATGAGAATTAGTTTTTTCCTCATAACCACCCTTGAAATTATTATATGCTTTTACCCCACTTTGTAAATTTATCTAGGAATAATACAATCTAATTTTTGTATGGAAAACCTTTGTTCATGATATTTTTGTTGAATATTTTTGTATTGCCCCTGGACCATCAGACTAGCTTTAGGGGGAAGGATGTCACATCTTGATTTCTCTTTAAGATAAATAACATGTTTATCTATGGATTATTATGTTTGTTAGTTTATTAACTACTATTTGATCAATATTTAGATCATATGCTAGTTATGGGATAGTTATATGTTACTTAATTTACAATATTGATTTACTATGAGATAGTTGTAATTTTTTACTATGTACATTATGATCATGTTTTTTAGTTATAAATTAGTATTTTATGGATATTATTATGTTTTATCCTAACTACCTTCATTTTTGTGAGGTGGATATAGGATAGATCCATCCTTTAGATTATGATGGAGGGAGAGTATCATCAAAGAGGATGGTGTAGATGGAGATGTTAGGGAGATGATAGAGAGATAAAATGGAAACCCATGCACACATTACAGTAGAATATCATGTTTTGTGATAAAATGTTTGAGTTAGATAGTTATGGTATGATTTGTTTTCTTGTATGAATGTTTGATGTGATCTATTATGTTTTCATATCATTTTATGTGATTTTGTGATTTCACTAATCTTGTTGTGGTTTATGTTATTGGTTAGTTGATTTGATAAATATGTACCTATAAATTTTAGCTTAATTTACTATTGTATTGTACATAGCTAAATTTTCATTTAACAATGCTTGTTTGGATTCTTTGTATAAATATTAAATGTATGTTATTACTTAGCTGAGTTAGTTTTTAAGTGACTATTTATGATTATAAGGTTACTATTATAAATTTTAATAATTATATAAACTTGTAAAAGACATAATGAACTATAAGCTCATTTTTAAGTATTAATGAATGATTTTGGCATGGTAAAATAAGATTTGTGTTTTGAATTAAGTATAGTGCCTAGGTAATAATGATAATGTTATGCAACTTTTTATAGATAATATATTTATGAAATAATTATCTAAACATCATTGTGTTTCTCAAATCATTTGATAAAATTCTATGGTTATTTGTTTAAACCTCGATTTTAACTTATAGTTTGAGTTTGAATGCATAGTGTTTGATTTTGGATGACTTTGTAACAATTAGATTAGTCTTTTAAAGTCATATTTATATCTATCATGCCATATAGTCATCATGTTAATTGACTTGTAGATATTTGACATTCCATGGAATAATATTTACGATGGAATTGTCATTTAGTCAGTTTGCATACGCTATAAAAGTCAATGCTAGATTTGATTAAGTCAAAATGCATGCATATATTATTAAAGATATATAGTGATTATTTTAAGTTGTCATTGGGAAGTTTTGATATGATTAAGGTTTATAATCTTTCATTAAATCTAGTTAAATATCATTCATATAAAAAATCATGATGCAAATTTGGTTATTGGTTACATGAGAAATGGTGGTAGACTATAGCTTAATGGGGGTTCTATTGAGCTATTATGGCATGCATATTTTTAGTTAGTTTTGTCTACTAAGAATGGATGAAAAATTCATCAAAATTAATTGATAGAAAAAATAAAACTTAGAGGAAGAAGGTTGTGAGGCATGGCATATAGAGAGTAGCAAGAAGAAAGAGGAAAAAATAGGTATTCAATCTAAAGAAAGAGGATATTTGGATTCCTTGGAATTATAATCAACTGTTACAGGTTGGTAA
Organism: Torreya grandis; assembly: GCA_037957365.1. Classification (NCBI taxonomy): domain Eukaryota; kingdom Viridiplantae; phylum Streptophyta; class Pinopsida; order Cupressales; family Taxaceae; genus Torreya; species Torreya grandis. The sequence goes on along the minus strand of JARHVA010007941.1, from coordinate 60,019 downwards.
TGTACTTTAAATTCATGTCTAATGTGTTTGATGAGTTTGTCGAAAATAATTTAAAAGGGTTAATAGGTCTCATTTGTTTTCAAAATTATAAAGAAAAAAATAAAAGGGATTGTATGTAGGGACCTATGGATGGCTCATCAATCGAAATAATCCTACATCTAACCCAAATAACCTAAATGGAATGGGTAGGGTTGTAAGTGTTTTCCATGTTTATATATACCTCTAGGGAATATTTTCTAAATTCCCTTCTCAATGCATAAATGCTTGTGAATTCATTGATTGATTATTATGTTTAAGATGTATTTTGGATCGGGTCTTATGACTCACTTTTAGTTATCAAAACCATGTAAGGATGTAATCTCTAATTCTCAAACCTAAGTAAAATAATATATGGGTTATATGGGATTATTATTTTTATACCAAGTTGGGATTTTTGTGTGAAATATTTAATGTGCTTTTAAAACATATTGACTATGTAAGAACACACATACACACACACACACACACACACATTCCTTGGAATTATAATTAGCTGTTACAGGTTGGTAATGTACTTTAAATTCATGTCTAATGTGTTTGACGAATTTGTGGAAAATAATTTAAAATGGTTAATAGGTCTCATTTGTTTTTAAAATTATAAACAAAAAAATAAAAGGAATTGTATGTAAGGACCTATGGATGGCTCATCAATCAAAATATTCCTATATCCAACCCAAATAACCAAAATGGAATGGGTAGGGTTGTAAGTGTTTGCCATGTTTATATATACCTCTAGGGAATATTTTATTAATTCCCTTTTCAATGCATAAATCCTTGTGAATTAATTGATTGATTGTTATGTTTAAAATGTATTTTGGATCCATTCTTATGACTCACTTTTAGCTATCAAAACCGTGTAAGGATATAATATCTAATTCTCAAACCTAAGTAAAATAATATATAGTTATATGGGATTTGATTGTCTTTATACCAAGTTGGGTTTTTTGTGTGAAATATGTATTGTTATTTTAAAACATGTTGAATATGTATAAACACACACACACACACACACACATTCAAGATTAATGCTTGATGAATTATATATATATATATATATATATATATATATATATATATATATATATATGTATGTATGTATGTATGTATGTATGTATGTATGTATATGTATACATATATATATATGTATACATATATATATATGTATACATACATATATATATATATATATGTACATACATACATGTATATATATATATATATATATATATATATATATATATATGTATGTATACATATACATATATATATATATATATATATATATTTGTGTGTGTGTGTGTGTGTGTGTGTGTATACATGTATATATATACATATATATATATATATATATATATATGTATACATATATATAAATATATATATATATATATATATATATATGTATACATGTATATATATATAGATATGTGTGTGTGTGTGTGTGTGTGTGTATGTATATATGTACGTATACATGTATATATATATATATGTATGTATGTATGTATATATATATATATGTATATATATATATATATATTCATGTATATATATATATATATATATATGTATATGTATATGTATATGTATATATATATGTATATATGTATATATATATATATGTATATGTATATGTATATATATATGTATATATGTATATATATATATATATATGTATATATGTATATATATGTATATGTATGTATATGTGTATGTATATATATACATATATATCTATATATATGTATGTATATATGTATGTATATATATATATATGTGTGTGTGTGTATATATATATGTATATATATATATATGTATATATATATATTTGTGTATATAGATACAAATATATCTTGGAAGGTCAAGTTTTCAATTAAATTTTTGTAGAAATGATTTAAAACATGTATGTATGTATCTATATATGTATCTATACATGTATATATATGTATGTATGTATATATATATGTATACATATATATATATATATATATATATATATACATATGTATGTATATACATACATATATATATATATATATGTGTATATATATATATATCTGTGTGTGTGTTTGTGTGTATATACATGTATATATATTTATATATATATATATGTATAGATGTATGCATATATATATATATGTATATATATATATATGTATGTATATATATGTATGTATAAGTATATATATGTATGTATATATATATATATATTTATATATATATATATATATATATGTATATATATATATATGTATATATATATATATGTATATATATATATTTGTGTATATACATACAAATATATCTTTGAAGATCAAGTTTTTAATTAAATTTTTGTAGAAATGATTTAAAACAATTTTATTAGTATAAGCATGTGATATATACTCAGTGTCATTATAAAAATATGTAGCTTATATTATTGAATATATATCGAATCAGGGTTTAATTCTAGTCAAGTCATAAACATAGGAAGTCTTGAACTTGATAAGTATGCCAATAGTAGATTTTTATTTAAGGAAATATTATATTTTCTTGGTTGAGTTATGATTATCAATTGAACTTATCATTTATGGACTATGTATGCATTAAGGATGAGTTATGTTTTAAGGATTTAACTATATATTTACTTGAAGAGTAATTTTTAAGTTTGAATAGAAGAATTAATTCATAATATAGATAAATATCCTAGTCTCTATATAAATCAATTTAGACATTATAATAAATATGGATTGGTTATTGGTTATCAACTGTACCTTTTTGTGGATTGTGAAAACTATAGGACTAAGATACATAGGCACATAATTCTCACTGTTTGACATAAAATGACTAATTATATGTCCTTGATCATATTTAAATGCAAGTAATTCAGATGTTAATATGAATTTAATGATTTGAGTAGATTAAATAAATTTAATTTGGATAAAATTGTTTGATGTGTATGAATGATAAATCACATGTATTCTTTGTGTTTAGTCAAATAAGTAAATTGGGATTTATCCAGTATATAAAAAGGTATTGGGACTATTTTATTAGCTAGATGTATACTTAGAGTATAAAAAATATTCAAGGATAATTGGCAATGGATGTCTTCTTAGAGTATACTATATAGAATAAAATATTTGTACTATATAGAAATTTCAGCTAAGAGTTCTAAATATATATGGTATAATATTTTTTAGATTTATGATATTTTTTAGGTTATATTTTAATATTTATGTTATAAATCTAAAAAATATTATACCCTATGTGTGTGTGTACACAATTGATATGATTTTAAAGATTGTTAGTATAATAGGGGAAAATGGGTAATTTTTTTATATTTTAAATGTTAATGTAAAGCAATTACATAAGGTATTTGATTGTTAAATACAAATCTTATTGAATTGATTATGACTAGATTTTGTTATGTATGTGGAATATGAATAAATAAATAACCCAGTGTTTTGAATGTTTGTTTTGAGGATGAAATAACATTATAATTTAATTTTTGATTAGGGTAACTAATAGTTTAGATATGATCATTACCTAGATGGTAGGTTATATTCAGGACTACTTTTATTATATTTATTATACAATAATAAACTAGATGATAATAGATTCATTGCATTAAATTTGATAGACTAAATGTGTGTATTTGATATTTATATATTTATCATGTTTGAATAAGCTAAAAGGAAATATTTTGAATGAATCTATTGGTTTTTAACTATATATTTTAACCAAATCTTGCATTTGTGACACTCAATAAGTAGTAGATAGATTCCACTATCTTAATTAGAACCATCTAGCCAAAATGAGGCATAATTTGATTGAGTGGTGTGTATGAAATTGAGTGTCTTAGAGATCATAAACTATTGAAAGATTTGGCCAAATTAATGTTTGTAGTTAAACATTGTCATTTCATATTTTGATATAGTTTTCATATTTTTGTGATATCATGTTAGAATGGATTTATTTATGGTATACATTATATATTAGATATCTACAGCACATAGGTTCTAGTTTGTTAGTCTAGATTCCTAAACCATTATTATCTACCCATAAATGAAAGAAGGGCAATTTACTTTTAAGGAGATAGAGTGAGGTATCTATTGTCCATGATTGGTTTTTAAAAACACTCGAATGATGTTCTCCTTCCAAACTGGAGTACTACACTAGAGACTACACTTGAAATTACAAATTGATACTTGAGATGTGGAGACTCTTGAGTCATTGAGAAGCATGCTCCATGGAGATTTGTATCATGTATTATTATTTGAGATATTATTTATTTCTAAAAACTATAATATTTATTCATTTTACTTTGACAACAGTGGATGTCATGTTGTATTAATCTTGGCTGAAATTGTAATATTATTTTAAAGATTTAGATGTAGTATTTATTATTTATTCAACTATGTTGATGATTTGTTATACTTGTTCATGGTGATAATTATCTAAGTGCATTATATATAAACCTTGTGGTTTACTAAATGAATTTAGTTGATTAAATATCACTAATAAGATTTGTCATGATGAAATATATGAGATGAATATGTGTAATTAATTTTTTTTAAAATACTATATTCCTGTAAAATCTAATGGGGTTGTTACATTTCATGATTATAAAAAACTCATATTGGTAACCATACGAATGTTTATTCACTTTGTGACTAACCTTAATTTCCATTAATAACCTTATGGTTATGTAATTCCAATCGTAGTTAATCATTGCATCCTTATGAAACTTTCATATCTGTTATAAAATGAATACAATAAAATGTTATTAACCATGATAGAATCTCCACTAAATTTAAACGTACTAAAAATAAATCTAATGTTTTTGAATTATATACCAATACTTATGATGGAGGCATAATATTCCTAAAATAACATTTCTTAAACATGATTCCCATGTACGCTTCTTTAGTTATCTTTCATATTTTTTGAGAGTTATACTCATCAAATTATACACTATACTATGATAAAACAATATTCAAATAAATAAATAGTATACTTCATATAACTCTTAATCATTACCATGATGATCCTCAATCTTACATTCTTTTTGGATAGATTATATCCTAGGTTTATTTAACCACTTAATAATGTAATGCACTACTTATGACTCAATCATTTACTAGTTTTATTAAAATAGTAAATTACATAATTTTTTATATTGCATTCATTTAAGAAAGTCATCTTAAGAAATATTTAACATTTCTTAACTTGTCGTTCCTTTAAACATTTATTCTTGATAAGATAACTCCTCATTCCAAAATAAGGTACATTAGTTATTTCTAATAAAAAAATATTAATCTATCCTAGAATTCATTATTTATTTATCCTTTATAACTTTGATGTACAAAATAATTAAAATGATAAATCACATCCCTTATTATTTATAAAATTGTAAACATTTTCTAGACTCATATTCGAGCCTTTCTACCCCTTCATCTCTCAGTACATCATAGAAACACAAAGTGATCATCTCAAGATTTATACTAATGATATAATTCCTATGAGATGATTTCATATTAGTCCTTCATGAAAAAGTACGTCTTGTAACTCTAATAATATTTAAAAAATTAAGTTAAGTGGAAAATATTTCATTAATGAATTTGGCATTTATTTTCATAATAACATATGGTTCCAAGACTAATTAATTAATTAAAAAATAATAGTAAGCCATTACCAGGAATCATTCTTGTTTGAAATACAAATTAATTAAGATCGAGCTCAAGCTTTTATACAAAAACTTCAAATGAGTTAGTAATTCCACAAACATCTTACTTAATGGATTTAAAAATGTTAAATATTTTTATCAAAAAAATATTTAGGGTTTATTACATGAAGTGTCTTATATAATATTTTTTCCACCTAAAATTTGATATTATCACCCTGATATTTTTTCTAATATTTTAAAAGGAAGTCCACATGATATTTAATAATTTAACATAAAAACTTGAGAAAATTGTGTAAACATAAATTATTTCTAACTCACATACTATGTATTTATTTAAACTAAAAAATATTTTAAAAACCTAACACAACTAACCTCAAACCTTCATACTTGTGTTATACAGATTCCTCAAAATAAAATACACATAAATTATGGGCAAAGTTAAATTAGTATCCACATCACAAACTTATACACTAATAAAAATCATAATAAGGAAACATTATCAATTTGGAGAATATACAACCATTCTCTTTAATAATATACCAAATTCATTCCCTGAGAGGATAGTAGTATTTTATTTCTACAAAATCACAACTTAGGAAATGTAGCAATCAAGTAGTGCTTAATATTTCTAATATTTCCAAACATTTAAAAAAAAAAACAAATTCCAATAGATAAATAATCCATTTACATCATGATTCTCAAGTGAAACTCAACACTCATTACCATGCTATAAAACTATGACAAAATTATCATTCCCAAATTTATCTATTTATTTCAATACAAAAGTATCTTATCTTCACAATTACTTTTTAAAATTAAGTAATAAGTCTAAGACCTAAATTATTAAACATTAATTATTTTATTAAACTAATTAAACTTAAAGAATAGGTCTAAGGCCTAAATTATAAAACATTCATGCTTTTATTCAACTAATTCTTAAATTAAAACCTTCTAAATAGAAAATAATAATTTTCATGTTTCAAAAAAGGATTGAAAAATAATTCTTTTCATAGTCTACTAAATAGACTTTGATGGATGTATGAACCCATGCAACAAGGATTAAATAACATATTAACATAAATTATTATTAATCCATCTTCATTACACATTTATAATTATGCCTCTATATGATTATAACTCAACAAAGAATCACTAATTTATATTGAGTTACTATTAACAACATACAACATACTTCTTCATAATTATTTTGAAACAAGATATCATATAAAAATAAATTCAAAATTTCCTCATTCAATGACCACAATAAGAACAAATGGTGACAATATGAAGAGAAAATTAAGATTGTTTACTCATACATAAAAATAATCATTTAAATTCCAAATTTCACTTACATTAATAGTAAAATACCTAATAATAAATCATATACTATTACTTAAGGTACTAAGTCGAATACTCTTTAATTAGAAACTGAAAATTTATAAAAATTAACCAACCAAATCCAAAAGTATGCAAAAGAATGAAAAATGTTATAGTCTCATCAACGTTTTCAATATTTTTTATATTGATTTAGTAATCAATTCAATGAAAAAATGCATACATATATTTGAGAATATTTCCAAGAAGAGTCATTAAATTACTATCTTAATATGAATTTTAAATTTAACACGATTTATAATTACATAAAGGTTATTATCAAAAATAAATAATAATAATAATCCTTTATCTAAGATATCATTTAAAAAGAATAAAAAATACATACAAAACATAGTATGTCCTAGTGTCTCCGAATTTCATATACACAATAATAATTTTTTCATAGTATAAAAGTTAAATTCACACAAATTTATTCTCACAAACCAAAAAAAATGTGAAACCTGACCACATCCAATTAGTGGTATCCCTACCCACCCTAACCTTCAATGTAGGGATAGATTATGTCATTGAATAAATGATAAACATAATAAAAGTAATGGTAAAATATGAGGGTTTATAGAAATATCTTCCAATATTAAAGGTTCATCATAGATAAAAAACACAACCAAAATCCAAAAATCAAAACAATGTTTCAAAATAAGTTTTCAAAAAAATACATTTGAAGAAAAAGATGGTAAATCAAATGAAACATTCTTAGACAAAATGCTAAATAAAATTAAACATTATTTTTAAAAAAAACACACCTTCATTACATCAACACACCAATAAGGGTGAGAAACATTCAAGGCAAAAAACCCATCATGTTTTTCCAATAAGCAACCTCATTACTTATTAAATCAATATTCCTTTCCATCTAAAATAGTATAGCAACTATGTGATTGAAACCAATTAAAGGGTGATGGGGATATTATATGGAGTTAAAAACCTTCCTAAAACTTACCCAACCTCCTTTTGGTTATAAAATTATCACATTTTCAACTATATATGAAAATAAAATAGAAAAAAAAAACTTAAATGAAAAATAGAATACAATGTTCATTTTTGCCTTCTCCTTTCTCTTTCCTTTTTCCTACAATTTTTGATTCTTCATCATTAATATATGTGTTATCCACCATCAATCATGGTGTTATTTACTTACTCCATCCACTATTTTATCATAATAGAACCCGAGTGGTGTTTATTAAACTTTATCCCTATCTCTCATGGCTACCACAACAAACCTTACATTCTTCCACACTCTCTCTAACTTCCTAACCAATATTCAAAAGAAAAAAATGAATTTAAAAATTAAATCCAATGCCATGAAATTAAATGATTTAAAACCAAATCAAATGATTAGGAATTATAGCCATTTTAATGTCAAAATAATAAAATGATGCTACTAATGTGTTGCCAAATGAACTTTTTGAATATTCTAACATATTTGAAAAACTGATAACCTTAATCGAGGTTATATTAAAATATGAATTTTAAGAAATGATTCAACATAGTCATCAATTAACTCTAAAGATCATTCCAAGTTACAAAATCCAACAAACACAAAAAACATAATAATTATTAATTCAAACAACTCGTTTAACATGCACTTTAATTTGGCCTTGGATATATATGTAGTCATCAAACCAAATTAAAATACTATATCATGTTTGTATGGAATTTGGCATTGTGTAGTTCCTTATACCATAAATTTAAATCAAATAACCAAATTCTCATGAATTTATTCAGCTAGTTTGAATTATTGACTAATATAATTCCCAATTTAATGAAGTATAAAAAAGATAACAAGGCACAATTTCTTACAATCTAACGATAGACTTCAAAATCAAATAAAAACATATATGCATAAAATTAGTCATTCACAAAAAAAGTTAACATAAAACATATGGTGGAATGAATGAATCTCACATTTTGATCATTTTACCCTTATATTAAACTTTGACACATATCTAGAGGCATATTATAGGCTTGAACCTAGTTCATTTCACATGGACATTACTTCAAATCATAAAAGGACATCAATAAAAATAGTTGAAAATAATATAAATTTATAGCCAAAATTGAATAAAAATAAAAATATCTATATATACATAATTTAACTATCATCATGCATAAAATAAAAATTAATCATAATAGACATAAAATGTCTCCGTAGTATCAAATGTCTCACAAATTAGTACAGCATATCCCATCAATGTTGCATTCCCAAATGGAATACGACATTTACCCTACAATAAAATAAAGAAATATCCTAGGGACTAGAAAAATAGGTGAGGGTTGTACTACATGAAAATATTATCATCTTAACATGTGGAAATTATCTCACTTGGTTTATTCCATTAGACTAAAACTTTTTTAATTTTTCTATTTCATATATTAACTCTTGAATCAGATAGGATCCTAATGGGGTTCAACTGAATCATCTCTTTGTATACCACCTAAATAATATTCCAATCCAAAATATGAGATGGGTCATAAACATATTATATCAATAAAGTCATACGAATCACATCATGTATTCTAGAGATAGGAGGAAGAGTTATTTGGAAGGAAACATGACTGACCTTTTCCATAATGTCAAATGGACTGACAAAATATGGAGCTAGTTTGGATGCTTTGAAAAAATTAATATAGATTTTCTAGGGTATTACATTTAAAAAGAATTTTTAAAACACTAAAAAATATCTTAGTGATATCTTAAGACCAGCATAGTTATTTTTCCTATCAGAGGGAGATTTTAGGCTTTGGTGAATCAAATCAATTTATTAGTCATATTCTGGAAAAGTATCAAGACCTATAAATATACAATTTTCCAACCCATACTATCTAAGGGTAGTTTTATATTCTAACCCATATAAGGATTTAAAATGTATCACTTTTAAGTATTAATGAATGATTTTGGCATGGTAAAAAAAAATTATGTTTTGACTGAAGTATAGTGCCTAGGCAATAAGGATAATGTTATGCAATGTGTTATAGATAATATCATTATGAAATAATTATATAAACATCATTGTGCTTGTCAAATAATTTGATAAAATTATATGGTCATTTGTTTAAACCTAGAGGGTTAACTTATAGTTTGTGTTTTAATGCATTGTGCTTGATTTTGGATGACTTTGTAACAATTAGATTATTTTTTTAAGTCATATTTGTATTTCACATGCCATATCACCATAATGTTAATTGACTTATTAATGGTTGACATTGCATGGAATAATATTTATGGTGTACTTATCATTTAGTCAATTTACATAAGCTATAAAAGTTGATGCTAGATTTAATTAAGTCAAAATGCATGAATATATTATTAAGGATATATAGTGATTATTTTAAGTTGTCATTGGGAAGTTTTGACATGATTAAGTTATCTAATATCTCATTAACTCTAGTTAACAAACATTATTATTAAAAATTATGATGTCAATTTGGATATTGATTTCATGAGAAATGGTGGTAGACTATAGCTTAGTGGGGGTTCTATTCAGCTATTTGGGCATGCATGTTTTTAGTTAGTTTTATTTTCTAATAATGAAGGAGAAATATATCAAAAGTAAGGTGTTGAAAAAAATAAAAGAAAGAAGAATAAGGTTATGAGGAATGGAATACAGAGAGTAGAAAAAAGAAAGAGGAAAAAAAGGTATTCAAGTTAAAGAAAGAGGATATTTGGATTCGTTGTCATTATAATCAACTATTACAAATTGGTAATGTACTTTCATTTCTTTTGTGATGTCTTTGATGGATTTGTGGAAAATAATTTAAAAGGGTTAATGGTTTTTGTTTGTTTTCAAATTTATAAAAAAAAAAAAAAGGGATTATGTGTAAGGCCCTATGGATGGCTCATTAATCCAAAAAACCCTACATCCAACCTAAATAACCCAAATAGAATGGGTAGGACTATAGGCATTTGCCATGATTATATATTCATCTATGAAGATTGTCTTAATTATTTTTTCAATTCATAATTCATTTTGAATTCATTGATTGATTATTATGTTTAAAAGGTATTTTAGATAGGGTCTTATGACTCAGTTTTAGTTATCAAACCCGTGTAAGGACATAATCTCTAATTCTCAAACCTAGGTAAAATACTATATGGGTTATATGTGATTTGACTATATTTATACCTAGTTGGATTTTTTATGTGAAATATGTTATGCTATTTTAAAACATATTGATTGTGTGTGTGTGTGTGTGTGTGTGTGTGTGTGTGTGTGTGTGTGTGTGTGTGTGTAAATATTCTATATTAATTCTCCATAAATTATATATACAAATATATATGTATATATATATATATATAGATACAAATATATGTTGGAAGGTCAAGGATTCAATTAAATTCTAGTACCAATCCTTTAAAATGGTTTTATGAATACAAGTACATGATATATACACATTGTCATTATAAAAATATGTAGCTTCTATTATTTAATATATATGTAATTGGGGTTTACTTCTAGTCAAGTCATAAACATAGGAAGTATTAAAACTGATAAGTATGACAATAATAGATTTTTATTAAGAGAAAATAGTATATTTTCTTGGTTCAGTTATGATTATCAATTAAAATTATTATTTATGGACTATGTATGTGTTAAGGCTAAGTTATGTTTTTAGCATTTAACTACATATTTACTTGGAGAGGAATTAATTCATAATATAGATAAATTGCCTAGTCTCTATAAAAATAATTTATACATTATAATAAATATGGATTGGTTATTGGTTATCAACTGTACCTTTTTGTGGACTGTGTAAACTATACGATTGAGATACATAGGCACATAATTCTCAATGCTTGGCATAAAATGACTGAGTGTATGTCCATGATAATATTTATATACAAGTAATTCAAATTTTAATATGAATTTAATGATTTGACTAAATTAATTAAATAGAATTGGGATAGAATTGGTTGATTGTATATATATGATAAATCACATGTATTCTGTGTGTTTAGTCAAACAAGTAAATTGGGATTTATCTAGTTTACAAAAGTATATTGGGACTATTTTATTAGCTAGATGTATAATTAGAGTATATAGAATACTCTAGGACAATCAGAAATGGGTGTCTTCTTAGAGTATACTGTATAGAATAAAATATTTATACTGTATAGAAATTTCAGCTGAGAGTTTTAAATATATATGATATAATATTTTTTAGATTTATAATCTTTTTTAGATTATATTTTAAGATTTATGGTATAAATCTAAAAAAGTTGATACCCTCTGTGTGTGTGTGTGTGTGTGTGTGTGTGTGTGTGTGTGTATACAAGTGATATTATTTTAAACATTTTTAGTATAATAGAAAAAATTGGGTAATTTTTTTTATATTTTTAATGTTAATGTAAATTAGTTAAATAAGGTATTTGATTGTTAAATACAAATCTTATTGAATTGATTATGACTAGCTTTTGTTATGTATGTGTAATATGAATATGTAAATAATCCAATGTTTTATATTTTGTTTTGTGGATGAAATCACATTATAAGTTAATTTTTTATTAGGGTAACTAATAGTCTAGATATGATCATTACTCATATGGTAGGATATATTCAAGATTATTTTTTATTATGTTTATTATACAATAATAAACTAGATGATATTAGATTCATTACAATATATTTGAAAAACTAAATGTGCATATTTGATATTTATGTACTTAGTATATTTAAACAAGATAAAAGTAAATATTTTGAATGCATCTATTTATTTTTATATTATATATTTTAACCAAATATTGCATTTATGACACTCAATAATTAGTGGACAAATTCCACTAGCTTAATTAGCACCATCTATTCAAGAAGAGGCATAATTTGATTGAGTGGTGTGTATGAAATAGAATGGACCTAGAGAACATTTAACTATTTAAAGCTTTGGCAAAATTAATGTTTGTAGTTAAACATTGTCATTTTATATGTTCATATAGTTTTCAAATTTGTGTGATATCATGTTATAATGGATTTATTTATGATACACATTATATATTAGATATCTAAAACACACAAGTTCTATTTTGTCAGTCTAGATTTCTACACCATTATTATCTACCCATCAATGAAGGGAGGCAATTTTACTTTTTGGGAGATAGTGTTGGGGATTTATGGTCCATGTTTGGATTTTAAAAACACTCGAATGATGTTATCCCTCCCAACTAGAGTACTACACTAGAGACTACACTTGAAATTTCACATTGATAATTGAGTCATGGAGACTCTTGCATTGTGGAGACTCTTGAGTCAAGAAGACTCATACTCTATGGAGATTTGTATCATGTTATATTATTTATTGATAATAACTATAGTTTTTATGTATTTTTCTTTGACAATTGTGCATGTAATGTTGTATCAGACCTGGCTAAAATTATACTAATACTTTAATGATTTGGATGTAGTATTTATTATTTATTCAACATTGGTGATGATTTATTATATATTTTCATGGTGATCATTATCTAATTATATTATCTATAAATCTTGTGGTTAACTAAAAAAATGTATTTACTTAAAGATCACTAATTAGATTTCTCATGATGAAATCTATGAGATGAATATGTGTAATTAATTTTTAAAAAATTACTATATTCCTATAAAATCTTGTGGCATTGTTACATTTCATAATTATTAAAAAATCATATTATTAACCATATGAATGTTTATTCACTCTAATGACTAACCTTAATTTCCATTAATAACCTTATGGTTATGTAATTCTAATCGTAGTTTATCATTGCATCCTTATGAACCTTTCATATCTATTGTAAAATGAATACAACAACAAAATATTATTAACCATGATAGAATCTCCACTGCACTTATAATTACTAAACATAAATCTAATGTTTTTGAATATTATGCTAGTAATTATGATGGAGGCATAATATTCATAAAACAACATTTCTTAAACATGATTCTAACATATACTTCTTTAGTTAGCTTTCATATTTATTGAGAGTTATACTCATTAAATGATACACTATACTATAAGAAAACAATATTAAAATAAATAAATAGTATACTTCATATAACTCTTAATCATGACCATAATGATCTCCAAGCCTACAGTCCTTCTAGATAGATTATCCCCTAGTCTTATTTAACCACTTAATAATGTAATTCACTACTTATGACTCAATAATCTACTAGTTTTATTAAAATAATAAATTACACAATGTTTTATATTACATTCATTTAAGAAAGTCATCTTAAGAAATATTTAACATTTCTTAACTAGTCATTCCTTTAAACATTTATTCTTGAAAATATAACTTCTCATTCCAAAATAAAGTACTTTAGTTATTTTTAATTAAAAAAAAACTTAGTCTATCTTAGAATTCATTATTTATTTATCCCTTTTAACTTTTATGTATAAAATAAATCACATGATAAATCACATCACTCATTATTTATAAAATTGTAAATATTCTCTAGACTCATATTCAAGACTTTTTACCCATTCATCTCTCAATAATTCATATATAAACAAAGTGATCCTCTCAAGATTTATATTAATGATATACTACCTTTGAGATGATTTCATATTAGTCCTTCATGAAAACGTATGTCTTGTAACTTTAATAATATTTGAAAAATAAGTTAAGTGGAAAATATTTCATTAATGAATTATGCATTTATTTTCACAATAACATATGGTTCCAAGAGTAAATAAATAGTTAAAAAATAAATAATAAGTCATTACGTAAAATCAGTCTTGTTTGAAATACAAATTAATTCAAATCAAGCTCAATTTATTATAAGAACACTTCAAATGATTTAGAAATTCCACAAACATCTTACTCAATTGATTTGAAAATTTTAAATATTTTTATCAAAAAACTATTTAGGGTTTATTACATGAAGTGTCCTATATCATATTATTTCCACGTAAAAATTGATATTATCACCCTTATATTTTATCTAATATTTTAAAAGTAAATCCACATGATGTTTAATAATTTCATAATTTAACATAAAAACTTGAGAAAATTATGGAAAATTAATTTATTCCTAACTCACATACTAAGTATTTATTTAAATTAAAATATATTTGTAAAACATAACACAACTAACCTCAAACCTTCATAATTATGTTATACAGATTCCTTGAAATAAAATACACATAAATTATGGGTAGAGTTAAATTAGTATCCACATTACAAACTCATACATCAATCAAATGCATCACAAGGAAACATTATCAACAATTGAAATTTGGAGAAAATAAAACTATTCTCTTTAATAATATACCAAATTCATTCCTTGAGAAAATAGTAGTATTTTATTTCTACAAAATCATAACTTAGGAAATGTAATAGTCAAGTAGTGCTTAATATTTATAGTATTTCCAAACTTTAAAAAAAAAATTCTAATAGATAACTAATCCACTTACCTCATGATTCTTGTTTGAAACTCAACACTCGTTACCATGCTACACAATTATGATAGAATTATCATTCCCAAATTTATCTATATATTTCAATACAAAAGTATCTTATCTTTAGAATTACTTTTTAAACTTAAAGAATAAGTCTAAGACCTAAATTATAAAACATTCACCTTTTTATTCAACTAATTAAACTTCAAGAATAAGTCTAAAACCTAAATTATAAAACATTCATGATTTTATTCAAATAATTCTTAAATTAAAACCTTATAAATATAAAATAATAATTTTATTGTTTAAAAAAAGGATTGAAAAATAATTCTTTTCATAGTCTACTAATAAGAATTTTATAGCTATCTGAACCCATGCAATAAGGACTAAAGAACATATTAATATAAATTATCATTATTCCATCTTCATTACACATTTATAATGATGCTTCTATATGATTTTAATTCAATAATGAACCACTAGTTTATATTGAGTTGTTATTTAAAAATACAACATACTTCTTCGTAATTATTTTGAAACAAGGTATCACAAAAAACTAAATTCAAATTTCCCTCATGCAATGACCAAAATAAGAATAAATGGTGAAAATATGAAGAACATTTTAAGATTGTTTACTCATACATAAACATAATCATTTAAATGCAAAATTTCACTTACATTAATAGTAAAATACCTAATAATGAATCATATACTATTCCTTGAGAGACTAAATCAAATACTCTTTGATTACAAACTGAAAATTTATAAAAATTAACCAACGAAAGCAAAAAATATGCAAAAGAATGAAAAATGCTACAATCTCATCAATGTTTTCAATATTTTTTATATTGATTTAGAAATAAATTCAATGAAAAAAAGTCATACATATATTTAAGATATTTCTAAGAAGAATCATTAAAGGAATATCTTAATATGATTTTTAAATTTAACACAAGTTATAATTACATGAAGGTTGTTATCAAAAATATATAATAATAATAATAATAATAAGAATAATCCTTTATCTAAGATATCATTTAAAAAGATTAAAAATTACATATAAAACATAGTATTTCCTAGTGTCTCCAAATTTCATCTGCACAAGAATAATTTTTTCATAGTCCAAAAATGAAGTTCACACAAATTTATTCTCACAAAGCAAAAAAAAATGTGAAACCTGATCACATCCATTTGGTGGTATCCTTACCCACCCTAACCTTTAACGTAGGACTAGATTAGGTCATCGAATAAAGGATAAAAATCCTAAAATTTAATGGGGAAAAATAAGGTTTTATAGAGATTTATTAAAATATTAAAGGTTCATCTTAGAGAAAAATCACAACCAAAATCCAAAAATCAGAACAACATTTCAAAATAAGTTTAAAAAAAAATACTTTCTGAAGAAAAAGATGCTAAATCAAATGAAGCATTCTTGGACAAAATGCTAAATGAAATTAAATATTATTTATCCTAAAAACACACCAATAAGGGTGAGAAGAATTCAAGGTAAAAAAACCATCATGTTTTTTCAATAAGCAACCACATTACTCATTAAATCAATATTCCATTCCATCTAACATAGTATAGAAACTACGTGCTCGAGACCACTTACAAGGTGATGGGGAGATTTTATGGATTTAAAAACCTTCCTAAAACTTACCCATTCTCCTTTTGGTTATAAAATAATCACATTTCCAATTTTTCATGAAAATAATATATAAAAAACAACTTAAATGAAAAATAGAATGCAATGTTCGTTTTTTCCTTCTCCTTTTTATTTCTTTTTTCTTATATTTTTCCATTATTTCTCATTAAGCTATATGTTCTCCACACTCAAGCATGGTGTTATTTAATTCTTCAATCCACTCTTTTATCATAATACAATCTGATTGGTGTTTATTAAACTTTATCCCTATCTCTCTTAGTTACCACAACAAACCTTAAATTCTTATTCATTGTCTCTAACTTCCTAACCAATAATCAAAACAAAAAAGTGACTTAAAAAATGAACTCCAATACCATGCAATGCTTGTAATCAAATGTTTAG